>MNCI01018801.1:55650-77458 GCA_015680685.1 Gnetum montanum
TTTAATTATTGTTATTTATTGTTCATCATTTAAATCCTTTCTTAAGGACTTAATCTCTCTCAACCCTTCTCTCATAGTTAAGTGCATTCAGTATGACCACTTTGAGCACATGCGTTACGCTTGGTAATCCCAATAACGAATAGCATTTGGTGATCCCAGAAGGTTGCATTGGTTCAAGGTGTGAACGACAAGTGGGAACGGATACTGATGCTAGGCATTAGAACTCAGTTAGTTAAAGCTAGTTACTTAGTCTCTTTACCCTTTCCCTCATTAGCATAAGGAGATAGAACATAAAAGATATAAAAATCACATACCTCATACTTACTTAACCATACAACTGTGACAAATACAAGTAAGTCTGGGAAGAAAATGAACGATTAACCTTAAGTGTTCCATAAGGCATGTAGGCACTTAGTCTATGGAGTTCGACCAGATCGCACGTGTAACACTCATATTCGTATGGTTGAGTGTAGGGGTACCTCGCCACTCATCATATGGCTAAGTGTATAGCTAAATTGGAATGATTAGACCTTGTGTCATTTGTGGAGTTCATGATGTTAAAGAATAATGTAGTCGTAGAGAATTTTGTTAGAAAATATAATAACAATTGGTTTATTGATTATGTAGGATAGACTTGAAGGCTTTCCAAAATTTAAAATAGTTTCTTACTATTCTATTTTTAGATGGTGAAAATAGATCTTATATTAAAAGACGTCATCTTTCCCAAACATCAGTTGATAGTGTATTTTGTCAAGGAAGAAGAATGCAGAAAGCCTTGTACCACTACCACTTCAAGAATTTTGATTTTACAAATTAAAATACCATATTCAAGCCTTACCTACATTATTAATTATTGGATAGTGATGAAGGATAGAAAGAATGCCATCTCAAGACCTCTAATATGTCTTTTATACACTACAATAAAGGAGAAAAGTCATGTGGATTGTCTATCAAATTTAAAGATGGAAATTAAGGGATAAGTATTTTCATACTATACTTTCTTTCTCATCCCCTATTTTTTCCTATGGCTACCTCCTACCAACATTTGTTAAAGTTTTCAACAATGTAAATATTACTGAACTCACCATAGTAATGAAGAACAAAAATAAGTAGTTGGTTTCTTAGTTTTTCTTGAAACCCTTTTCAAAAACTAAGCAAATTATTATAGAGTTATCTTGAATCAAGTAGCCCATTGATGTATAGGTTTAGAAATGAAGAAAACTTGAATTTGACTACTTAACTTCATCCACAGTGCATGTTGTAATACAACACTATAGTTTTGAGAATAAGGTTATACATCAAGGAGTAATCATTTACTTCTTTAAGGTATCCCTTGAGAAAAGCCTTATATAGAAAACTCTTTATAATATAACTACATGGAAAGACATTGAACATATAACTAATGACAACTTTCCACTAGTTATTAGAGGGAAAATGAATAGAAATTCTCATTAGGCTTTGAAAGGCTTATGTCATCATGGTGAGTAATGATTTATTTTATGATTTAATAATCATGAACTATAGCATGATGGGGTATTATTTTAAAGCCAAAGTTTACAGTGACATCCAAAGAAATAATAAACAAGTATTTGATTTTTCTTTCGTACAAAATAAGACATTAAACAAGAGTTTAATAACTACTTATTAAGAAAAAGAAAAATATTCCGAATATTTTATCAAATATAAGGAAGAGGCCGAAGGTGTGTTAAAATTTACCAATCGACAATCTCAAGAATTAACTACATTGAAGCAAACAAGTAGCATCATGAATTTGGCATAACGATAGAGCTTGAAAATACATTGGAGGCATTGATAGTGAAAACTATAGAGTTAGAGGAAGATAAATTAAAAATGCAAAATAAAGCCTCTAAAGTCCAAGAAGAGCTTGATTCAATCCCAAACTAGCTGAATGATCTCATCAAGCAGAAAGATGAGTTGTCAAAAATCTTTAATGAAGAATAAAAGAAGTTGGATATCACCATGAGAAGCTTATAGAAACAAGAAATAAATAATGATTTGATAGCTCACTACAAGGAAATATTAATAATCATTTTTCAGAAGGATTGTGAGCTATCACTTGTCAACACTGTGATATCACCATTAATTTTGATAGCATAATGAAGTTAAAATTGAGATACAAAGGGAATATCCTAATGTAAAGTTAAAAGAATAATCTGAATATGTTCCATCATCATCTTCTAAATCTCCTAAAACTCTTAAAAAGTCCATGGTAAAAGACTCTTCTAAAGAATCAAAGTATGAATCCTCATCTAATATAATTAAAAAATTGATGAATGCTAATATAGACTCATTTGTTAACTAATGATTCATGTTACTATAATTTCTTGTTTTTATTTGTTTACTCATGCCTCCTATGTTAGATAGTGAAGTTACTTATTTTTAATTTACCATGACACACATGTATTTTCCTTTTTATGGATAAGTAGGTTATGTTTTAATATATTTTGAAGAAGACTATTACCCCTAATATCTCTATTTTTTTTGTGTGTTTTAGGAGTTATTTAAATGACCAAAATTATATACAACATTAGTTTAAAAAAGAAAAGTTGCTTAGTATCATATTAAATTTAGAATAATAGCTTTACTAATTAGATATATAACTTGTGATTTTCTTGGTCATATAATGCTCACTATAAAATATGTTATATTAAAAGGAACTTAATTTAGAAAATTACTTTATAATTGTTGACTATGATTATGGATCTCTAAGTTATGCAGTCTAGTGGAGAATAATAATGAAGCAATAATTTATTTGTCAATTAACTAATAATTGTCATGGGTTAATCTTTAGATAGTAAAGCAATATCATTGTTTTTCATGTTAAGTTGGAGGGGTCGTGTTAAAGATTTAATGTATCCTATCAAGCTCAACATAGCAAACATATTCTATATTTTGTAACACCATGAATGTTTGCATTACATTATCATGGTATCTAGTACTGTCACAATGTTGGTTAGCTATAGTTCTTGTTAGTTAAAGCTTGTTATAAGTAATTCTATTATTTAAATATTTTAATTATTTTTAACTATTAATTATTTCAATTTGATTTATCGACATGGTTTTTCCTCCTAAGCTATATATATCTTGGTTTTGGTCCATTCAAATACATAATAATAATAGGAAATAGACATACAATAGCTGGTAGAATGGCAAATGACTAACCGTATGATATTATCCTTCTTTGTATATACATTTAACTATTAAAGTATAACATAAGTGCTTAACATTGTGATTATTCTATCTTTTATGGTGTGTTATAATTTTAATGTATTCTCTACTTATAAGAATCATCAAACTGTTTCTAGTTTTCTTAGATCTAGCAATTAAAGCATCATTAAAATTAATATTAGAATAACACATGTAGCATTAGTTTCTTATGATCATCATTTATGTTATGCTACTAATGCTACTATGATGTTCACATGATGTATGGAGCCAACTTGAGGATGTAAACTGGTAGATGATGAGGCACCCTGAAGGACTTGGGATGACCCTTACTAGATGCATTAACAAGGCTCTTATCTCATCCATTATATTAAAAGTAAGAGGGTATTGGTTGGGGCTATGACCAATATGAGATCTCCAGGCATATGGACATGCATAAATCTACCTTCTAGAAGGTTATAGTCTAGGGTTGTAGATGAGGTGGCATGTACTAGCATTAAAAGTGATATATGTGTTAATGGAAGACATGCAGGCATTGTATGCTAAGGACGTCACCTATATCATATTAAATCTTGAGTGGATTATTTGTACATGTTTCTTATTTTTTACAACACAATCCCAGAAAGACATCTACACCCAAGAAAAGACATCTACTATGTAGACAATACATCTTCTAGTCAACCAAGACATTTATTTTCATGAGTAGTAATTCTAAGAAGATCTCTCCTACATCTACAAGAAGCCATCTACTCCCATAAAAAGATGTCTACCCTAATAACTCTTTGAATTTTAAGATGATGTCTCCTTTCTCTCCAAGACAACTTTTCTGCCGACATGATGGTTTTTTATGAATTCCAAAGAACTAAAAATTATGATTTTAAATATCAAGGAAGATGAAGAGATAGAAGAAAACATATAAATAGATCTCTTGGACCTTCATTTTGTTAAGAATGTCTAGGGAGTGATAGTTGTAAGTTGAGAGTCCAAGAGTGAGAAGAGAGTGTGTGTTTGGCCAATTAATTTGATCATCCTTCTTGAGTGTGATTTCTTTTCTTGATTGTAATGTTAGAATTGGATTAAATCATTTCTCTATTCTACGAAGTGTGTATGCTTCCTTGGTGTTTCTAATTACATTTCTTATGCAAGAATAAATATTTTTATTCTCTTTTCTTGTTCAATTTGGCTTGTTCTTGATTTTAAAGAGCTTGGATTATGGAATCCAAGGGAGCTCCTCATTAGATTAGTATTAGAACATTTTGAATTAAATGCAACTACATTTAAGTGGATAATTCTCACATCAATTATAGGGAATCACTTCACATTCTTAGGTTTGGTTGAACTTGTTCTTGTTTATTTTTTCACTCATCTTAGGGTTTGTAAAATTTCCTTTAATCCCTAATTTTGTCATATCTTTAAATATTTGGAGCATAATTGTAAAAATGAATACCCAATGGCTTATAGTAGCTATGATATAATGATCTTGAATTTATTTCTCCTAATGTTTGAGTAATCCTTGTTTCATTTCTTTGGAAATCTTGAATATTTTACCTTTCTTTATATAATTTTATGGAATTTTCCTTTTTAGGTAATTTTCATCTGGCTCCAAAGAAGAAGATAATTCAAGATTTCTTAAGGGACATGGATGACATGAGAAGTAACCTCAAGCTCATTGTTGAGAAATTTTAAAAATCTAGAAGAATAAAAAGGATATGATTCTTCATCAAAAGCATCAATGCAAGGGAACAACTCAAGTAATTCTTCACCAAGACCTTCTTCAATACATTCCTCCATGCCACCTATTGAGGATGATCTTTCTTTTTGAATTAAAAGTGTTGGAGAGGATGAAAAGCAAGATGATGTATTTCTTCATGCTCCAAGTATTAAGAATATGTCTCAAAGGTTTATATTTCTAAGGAAAGAAAAGAAAGAAATATATTCAAGATATTAAAAGAAGAAAGATGAAAGAATTTAGGTTTCTATTACTAAATATTTTAGACATACTTTAAGAATGTCTCATGTTAAAGACAAATCCTTTAATCGAATGGAAGATACTAAATTTTTTTTTCTTAGCTTAATATGATCAACAAATACTTTGCATTTGAAGATGTGGAAGACTATAAAAAGGTATCATATGTTAAGATAAATTTGAAAGGCATGGTGCTTGTATGATGGGAGAAAGAAATAATAAGATTAATAATGGAACTTCTATCAAATATTGATCTCTGATGCAATTCATGTTAAAGCAAAGATTTGAAAAGTCTCATCATAGATAAGAGGTTATTCAAGACTTAAATATATGAGGCAAGGAGATAAAAGTATAAAAAAGAATTACATAAAATTGTATAAAGCTTTTCAACAAGAAAAGATACATTGGGATGAATATGTGTAGGTTTCTAACTTCCAAGGTGGACTTATGAAGGAATTCCAACAAGAACTCACTCTTTATGAATCTTAAACCTTGGATAATACATTTGATTTGGCTCTAAGATTAAAAGGAAACTTCAAGGTTTCAACAAAGGTTATAAAGCTTATAGAGGGAAAGACTCTAAAGCTTCTCAGGAAGACAAAGGAACTTAGGAGAAAGTAATGCTAAGGATAATTCACAAGAGAAGTAAGAAAAGACTAAGGAAGGCTAATGTTCCAAGAAAAAATAAAAATGCCTCTAAGGTCCAATGATTCAATTCTAGATCCATAGGAAATAAGTAATGGGAATCCAAGAAACCTAAGGCTTCAAAAATCAAGAAACTTCAAACATTTGAAAAGGGAGAGTATTCAAATAAAGATAACCCTAATGCTCCTTTAATTAAATATATTACAAAAATTAATGCATTTATGGAAAATTTCATTGTTAGTAATTATTATTTAAGAAATTTGATCTTTAGATTGGGGATAAATGTCTATCTAGTATCAAATGGATTCAAATTTTAATCGATTGAGGTGCGTAGGTGAATGTTATCTCCACCAAGGTTGTTGATAGTCTTGGAGAAAAGAAGATCCTTCATTCAAAGTCCTATAATATGTATTGGATTTATAGAGGTCACTTCCAAGAGGTAAAGAAAAGATGCATTTTTTATTTTAAGATCAAGTATAATGTGACATTCTTCTCACTGATAGTTCTATTGTCATCCTTGGTAGACCTTGGAACTATGATGACAAGGTTACTTATGATGGAGCTAGGAATATTTGGTTAGTCTCTAGGAAGGATGAGATTTATTTATTAATCCCAATGACATTACAACAATATAGAGATAATGTTTATATTAATGATACTTTAATTTTTCTAAGTGAAAGTAAATATCTCAAAGAATAGGAAGAGCATAATCATGGTTTTGCAATTGTTTCTACCATTGCTACATGTGAATAGAAGCCTTAAAATGAACTTCCTCTAGTGGTGTAATCATTAGCATTAGAATTTGCTAATGTCTTTAAAGGTAAATTAGAAGGGCTTCCTTCAATGAGATCCATTCATCACCAAATTGATTTCATGCTTGGAGCTACCATCCCAAAAGATAGGGCTTACTGTATGACTCCACATCAAAGGGAGAAGTTGCAAAATCAAGAAGGTGAGCTACTCTCTAATGGCTTTATTAAGGAATTCATTTCTCCTTATGTTGTTATAGCTATACTTATTCCTAAGAAGGATATCAATGAAATGAGAATGTATATTAATTCTAGATGTATTAATAGAATTATTTCATGAATGGATGATATTCTTGATGTTTTGGATAATGCTTAAACCTCTTAAAAGATTGATTTAAAAATTGGATATCATAAAATAAGAATTAGACCTGGAGATGAATGTTAAATAAATTTCAAGATACCATATGGTTTGTATGAGTGGTTATTTATTCCTTTTGAGCTAACCAATGCTCCAACTACTTTCATGAGAGTTATACATGAGGTTCTAAGAGTTCGTATTGGTAAATGTTGTATTATTTTATTTGATTATATACTTATGTATAGTTCTAATGAGAAAAAGCATGTGTAACACTTGAGATTGGTATGCTCAAAGTTGCATGAGTCTAAATTAAAAATCAATGCTAAGAAATTTCATTTCATGAAGAAGAAAACTATATATATATATATATATATATCATGTTATCTCCAAGAACAAAGTCAAGATGGAACCAAGAAAGATGAAGGTAATCAAGGAATGCCCTTCACCTAGAGATGTGGAAGAGATGAGATCATTTCTTGGTTTAGTTGGTTTCTATAGGAGGTTTATTAGAAATTCTACTTCTATTTCATGGTCTATGCTCTTTTGTTTGAAGGAAAAGTTACTTTATGTGGGATGATGCAAAGAAAAAATCTTTTAAGCATTGAAGGAGAAGATTTTTAGTGCTCAAGTTTTGGTATTTTCAAACTTCTTCAAAGTTTTTGAAGTGGAGGTGGATGCAAGTGGGCTTGCTATTGGAGGTATGATTTCTCAATAATGTAAGCTAGCTACATTATTTTATAAAAAGTTAAATGAATAAAGATAAAAGTATAGTATATGTCAAAAGGAATTATGTGCTATACTTTAAGCTATCAAGCATTAGAGATATTACATGCTTGAATTAGAGCTTATTTTGTCAACAAATTAAATGGGATTTAACTTTTTGAACTCTCAAAAGAAATTGGGTGTTAAACACATGAAATGGATGGAATAATTGCAAGAGTTTCATTTTGTTTTGAAAAATAAAAGTAGAAAGTATAATGTTGTGGCTAATTATTTATCTAGAATTACTGTTGTTTCTTCTAATGTGGAAGTTTAACATTTTAACTCTTTTACTTCATTGTATTCAAATGATATTGATTTTGATAAAATTTGAAAGAAGTTAAGTTCTTAATTTGTAAGAAGATCTAATAAATGGAAGGTTTATCATATAAATAATGGAGAAATTTGTGTTCCAAAATGTAACTTCAAGTTCAAAATTCTTGAGAAAAGGCATCAAAGTAACATGGCTACACATATGGGTAAAACAAAGACATTGGAATTGGTGAGTAAAAATGACTTTTAGCAAGGTATGTATAAAGGTGTGGTTAAATTTGTAAAAGAATATTATGTATGTTAAAACTTCAAGGAGGGAAAGGGTATTAATGATCATTATTTATCTTTGTCAACTACTAATTCTCCTTGTGAAATTTTTTCTTTGGCCGTTGTTTATGACATTTCCAAGATAATATCTAGTCATGATTCCATACTTGCTATGGTTGATAAATTTACTAAGATGGATCATTTTATTTCATGTAAGAGAAGTAGTGATGTTTTCCTTGTTACTCATTTATTCCTTCAGCATATAGTAAGATTAGATGACATTTCTTTAAACATTGTAAGTGATAGGAATGTCAAATTCACTAGTCACTTTTGAAGATCACTTTGAAATTACTTGGAACCAAATTATCTTTTTGTATATCCTATCATCCCTAGATGAAAAAACTAAAGTTGTTAATAGATCTTTATTGAAGATATTGAGATGTTAGTATGAGGATTAGCCTCCAAGATGGAAATATAGGTTTTCCTATGTTGAATTTTCATATAATAATGCTTTCCATTCCAGCATTATTTAGAGTCCATTTATAGCAAATTATGGGTTTTAATTAAGAATCATTGATGAGCAAAGAAAATTTGAAGATTGTGCCTCTTTGAGTTCTAAGTTAATTAAGCAAGTGAAAGAGTTGCATCAACAAGTTATGTCTTACTTGAAAAGGAAGATAAAGGTTGTCTCCTCCAAGGTTAGTGAGAGAAAAAGGATAATTGATTTTTAGATTGGTGATTATGTTTGGATCTATTTAGATAAAGAAAGACAAAAGAATCTGCATTTCTACATGCTAAAGTAAAAAGGGATTGGTCCATTCAAAATTAGGATCAAAATAAATCCAAATGATTATAAGATTAACTTACGTAATGATTTCCTTATTATTTCTTGTTCTTTAATGTTTCAAATTTGGGTCCATACTATCGGAATGTGATTACATCAAACTTGGAGAATAGTATTGAGATCCTCAAGGGTGCACTTGAAGAAAAAATTCAAGCCATCAAGAAAAGAAATTATGTTATAATCAAGAGATGCTAGAAGAATAAGAGGCCAAAAGCTACATGAGTACTTGATGCATTGGAATGATAAGGGATGTAAAAATTCAATAAGCTTTCATGAGAAAGACTTGAATTTGTGAGGTATTAATGCTATCCCAATTGTACAGCTAACTTGAAGAAACGTTTCAATTTTAAGAATGGGAAAGATGATGAGGACATTACCCAATCAATATTAAATCCTTAATGAATTTTTTATGTGTGTTCCTTATTTGCGCATGTATGTTTTACATGTTTGTCTTATCTTGATTCTTACAAGGATGTTCAGGATTAAGGAGAGCTTGTTTAGATGAGTATTTGGAAGCTTCATCTTTAGTAGGAAGTCTTATTCTTGGTAACTCATCCCAAGCAAGATGTCTACACCCAAGAATAGATGTCTAATGTGTAGATAATACATATTCTGGTGATTAAAGGAATCTCCTAGAGAGGTAAGACATCTATTTTCATAAGTAAAAATTCTAAAAAGACATCTTTTACATGTGTAAGACTTATACAAGAATATGTATACTCCCCTAATAAGACATCTACTTTGAGAACTCTCTACATCCAAGAAAGACATCTTCTTTCTATCCAAGATGTATTCTTTGCCAACATGCTAATTTCATACAGATTCTAGTGGATTCAAAATTATAATTTTGAATATCAAGGAAGATTAAAATACATGAGGAAAAGTTATAAATAGGCCTCTTATACCTTCATTTGGTCAAGAGTGTCTCAGGAGTGAGAGTTACAAGTTGAGAGTCTGAGATTGAGGAGCGATAGAATGTTTTGCCAATTACTTTGATCATTCTTCTTGACTATGATTTATTTACTTGAGTGTGGTGTAAAGACTATATTGAATTATTTTTTTGTCCTTGGATATGCATGTGCTTCTATGGTGCTTGTAATTACATTTATTGAGCAAGAATAAAGCTTTTCCTTCATTTCTTGTTTAATTTAGTTTGATTTTAGTTTAAGAGAGCTTACATTATGAAGTCCAAGGGAGCTCTTCATCAATGTATATGTTACGAGTACCCATGTCAATTATATCTTGCATTACATAGAATGGGGATGTATCAGCTACCATCAATGAGGTGTTTCCCTTGAGGCATCAATTACTAGGAAAGAACATTATGTATTATGTGTTGTATGCATGGTTTTTGTGATGATATTTCATTAAGATGTGTTAGCTATTCCTTGGAGCACAAGATGCTAGGGATAAGTGTTTTTTGCTATTATGTTTGAGTATGTATATTAATGAACTTATGGAGCACTAGATACTGAGGTATTGTGTTGTGTGTACCTTGATGTGATGCCTTAGAGCACAGGATGCTAAAAGCCTATATTGAGTATTATTATGTGATGAGTTCATGTATTTTGATGTGGAGCATTAGATTCTAAGGTATTGTGGTATGCATAGTTTGATGTGGTGCCTTGGAGTATAGGATACTAAAATCCTATATTGCGTATGATTATGTGATGAGTCCATGTATTTTGATAGTTCTATTATGACACCATGGAGATGGCATACATGTCTTGGACACACAAGAGTTAACTGTGTGATATGTGCTAGATGTATGACTTATGATTGATGTGGATATATGCATGGTTCATTTAATTTCCATACACCTCATCTCCAACATAACATTATATTCCACATCTGTAGGGAATGTGTAAATATTTCCACTTAGTCATATACTAACCTCCTTTATATGTAGGTGGTGGAGCTAGAAGTTTAAAGGCTAGTAGGTTTGAGGGAGATTATGAAGGCATTGGTTCTATGTATTTATAGATGATGTAGGTGTGTACTAATTATTAGCTATGACTCTTATGTATAGCATTTATATTATGTATATAATGATAAAATATGTGATGGACATATAGACTGATATAATGTGATGGTTTATGATATAGGCTTACTATGTACTTATATTAGATATACTTATTATATATATGAGTTTGTTAGAGATTAATGTTATATATACACTACTTGTGTACGTGTAATGCTTATTTAGTTATGTGCATTTAGGAATTTATAGAGTAATTTATGATCTTCTATTATGTTATATGATCTGTTTACATGTTCCAATGATTTAATTTGCATGCTTTGCATTAGAATTTAATTCTTACATGATCTAGTCTTGGGTCAGATGTGCATGGTGTTACATAAGTATTCCAAAGTAGACTTAAGATTGAATATGACTCAATGTCCTTAAGAACCTACAAGCATAATATATGTATGCAACTTACATGTCACATGTTAGTCCAAGATTAGGAGTATCACAAAAATGTATTCATAATCATATAAGTGACTGAACCAATGTAATGCATACATATATAATAATACAGAGAATTGAAAAATGCATGAGAGATACCATTTATATTTTTTCCTATACTACATGCATCTATCTCTATATCCCATCTTCAAAAAGAAGAAGTAGTTGTTGAGTCAATGAGGTTAAAGTCTTTCAAATAAGGTTAAAAATTCTTCTAATGTTACTTACAAGGAATTAGGACAATGTAGTTGTATAGGGATGATGGTTAAGATAGCATGGAATCCAAGTGAATATTCTTCTAAACACTATTCTGAAAGGAAAGAAACCTTCAAACTACTAGTTAGACATACTTTCTATACTCTCTTTCACTTGAAAGAAGCAATGTTCTTAGAGCTTAAGTCTTTATTTATACACTTTTTAAATTTGAAGTGCAAAGTAGATATCTAGAGTATTAAATAACTCAAAGCTCATCCAACAATTATAGATAAGAAGGTTTAATGATTAGAATAATCAACTATAAAACATGAATGTTGAACTTAACTTAACATCCAATTGAAATTTAGAAATGCTCATGAAATCCAAGTTAAGAAAGATTATTCTTCTTTTTTTTACCAAATGGTATCAACCTATCTACCTAGAGAAAAATCCATCTATCACTTTAAATTCAACATGTTTCTCTATCCATTGTAGTAATACAAGTATGTAGAGTCAGTTCTCTATGTCCAAGGGAAGGCTACCATGTATCTTAAGAAAACTAATATTCAACACATAGTGGAAGTCTAACACTAGCATCAATAGGAATCTTTGAGACTTTAATCTAGATACAACATCACCCAAAAATTCCTTCATAAAGAAAAAATACATTAGTTCTATATTTATTAGTATAGGAATGCATCTTATCTCCCTTGAGCAATGATGTCTCTCATGTGCTTACTAATGTTTTATATATGTTTGTGTTGCATTGGTTTAATCACTTATATTATTATTAATATGTCCTTGTGATACTCCTAACATTGGAGTAACATGTGTCATGTGATTTGTGTACTTATGTTGTGCTCACAAGTTCTTGAGAACATTGAGGTATAGTCCAACTTGAGTTGAGTCTAGAACACTTAGTGACTTTGAAACTCATGGATGATGTCAAGTGACACTTCTCTAGAGTAGTTTTGTTACATCATCCAACCTCTTCCTTTCCTTGCTACTCCATCAAAAACTAAGATATTTATAAGATGAAGTAAGATTATTTATTGAGTTTTGATATTCCTTATTTTTCATACCACATACCATAATTTTAGCTTTTTGTGTATTAACCTTATTTCATGAATGTTCATAGAATTCATCTAAAATAGTAACCACATATTATATACATTTTTTTTGAAATTTAAGATAAAATAAATATCATTGATATGTGACAAGTGTCCAACAAGCCCAAACATACAAATCACAATCCTTTTTTAAGTAACTTAATTGTAATCCATGGATTGGATTAGTGGATATTCTCAATAGCCAAATGCATATCACGAGTTATTGTATTACCAATTATACTTGTGATGACCCTTAACTTACATGGTTAAGTGTAATTGAGGCACATTATTAATGTTGTTGGGCCTTGATTAAAATAATCCTAAAATATATTCTAATTAATCTATAAGATAAAAGTAAAATCTAAACTAATATAAGTGATAACTATTCATTCTTAATCTTTCATGTACATCATGAGCTCACATAATTATGACTCAATTAACAACTAATTATTATTGAGCATACTAAGTAAGAGTACTATTGGAAATACCAAATGATATTTTTTTGAGATAGGTCATACTTATTGAACTATATTCTAGTGTGCATGGAAACATAGATTATTATTTTTAAGTGCAAGATAAGTTAAACATTCAAATAATTGCATGAAAAATAAATTTTATGATAAGTCAAAAAACTACAATGATATAAAGTAATCATAATCTTTATTATCATTCATGAAAAGTGTTAAAGTACAATGCACTTAACTATAAACTTTCGACAATTATTTTAGACCATGTTGTATGCACTTGTTAATAAATAATAGTTAATTCATTTACATTAGCACTTAAGTATTGACACATCTTTGCCAACGTATCAACATCAATGTAGTTAGGAATATGTTAATGCATCATCATTAACATAGTAGTTATAAATGCCTATGTAAATGCACTTACCTACTATGGATCAAGAACTTAAAAGGGGGGTTGAATAAGTTCCCCAATTAAAATTGCACTAGCGACATGAACCCACCAGATTTCACTTAGTTCCCCAACTTGGATACGTCCACACTCAAAGGGTAGAATTTGTGAACACCTCAAGACTTTTTTTCTTAAAAAAATATGGTTTAAGAGGCACCACATCCTATACAAGCTCTGAGCTCCACTTTGGAGTGTTCGTCATTGTGAAACCACTTAATCCTACAAGATCTCAACAAGCTCAAAATGCGGTTTCAAGGATCAAACAACCTTTACAAAATATCCACTCTATAGTGTTTTGATGTTGTAAAATCATGTAATCCTGTAGGATCCTAACAAGCTCAATGAGGATACCTTCTCAAAAAAAGCACATCAATCCCACAGGGCTATAGGAAAGAAAGAAAAGAATAAGAAAATAATGTAACTAAACTTATAGGTCCTTGTACTTGAAGTTTAATACAAATTACAATCAATAAAATAATGTTATAATGAGGAGCAAGAATAGAATTACATAGAATAGACAATGACAGATCTTTATGTGAATGCTAATAGATCTTTGTGTGAACAATACTTGCACAATTCCCAAGATTTTAACATCATCTTATAGCATCGAAGTTTTCAAAAACTCCTTAAAATTCATGCAACGGCTACCAAATGACTAATGTAGATGTCTACTTTGAAGTTGGAGCATCTAACTGAGATTAACCTTAATTTAGGTGAGACATCTATCTAGCAAGTGAAACATCTACAGTGGGATGTCTACAGTGAGACATCTACTATTTTTCCAAGATGTCTTCTCAAATTTTGAAAATTGACATATGAGGCATTCTCTTGTCAATTTTCCTTCTTAGTAGTCATTTGATCATCTTCATTTGACTTGTAGACTTTATTTTTCATCCATGCTCTCATCTTGCCCATGTAGTCTTCATTTGGAAATCTTAATGTAGATCTCATTTTCTCAAGTTCTTGGTCATGTCCTATAAAATCATCATCCACCACAAACATTCTATATTCTTTATTTTTATTAAAGTTTTGACATACAAAAAGTTCAACGATCCCCCCTTTTTGATGATGTCCAAAACTTAAGAAAATGGGTTAGAATATTTCAAAGATTAATTGAGTTAAGGATGATGAGAGATGAAACACTATGCAAAAATGCATCCTTAATATAGAAAAAAATTCATTAATCATTAAGAAACTAGTGAATTTTGAATAAGGACATTTATTATTAAGAGCTAAGCAACAAATATTAAATATCTTGTTTTTAAACTAGAAAGATAGACATTAATACCAGCATAAGGTTAGAACTATTCAAATATATCCATAAGGTCACAATTATTGTTTAATAACCATGCTACCCATAATCATTTCACAATTCACCTCATTATATCACAATCACATATCACATTGAGATCATATCACATCAAGAAGACATAAGATTCTCCTCCTTTTTGGACATCATCAAAAGTCACATGGGCCTTATAACAAGCAAAAATATTGAAAATAAGATAGATTAAAAGATTGTTAAGGATAACATTAACATCATTCGATACAATCTTCATCTCATTTTCATAATCAAAGAATGGACATAGTAGATTCATGTGAAGGAAAATAAGTACATACACATCCAACTTTTAAGAAATAGATCAAATTCTAGAACTAGATCACAAATAAATTTTTAATTGAGATTTTACATTAACCACATATTTCTTATGAAAGTCTAAAATATCTCATCAATTCATTTTTTAAATTCCCTTAAGATGTTTTTGTATAGAATAGAAAAGTGAATCCTTTTTCGTACTTTGGTAGGCTTGAGATCTCCTAGGTAGAAACTGTTCAGCTCATATCAATAAGAAGGGGCTTAAGTACTCAAAAGAATATATTCTTAGTACATAAATGATGAAGAACTAGCAGAGAGATATATTTAAATGACTTCCAAAAGCTTGCATAACTGATGATTACCTTTAGGTAAAAGAAATTTAAGGATTAAATCAAAAATATCTTGCTCTTTTACCTTTAAGTTTGTACCAAATGGATATACGTTTTGTTACTTGCCTAAGTATTATGTCTTGGAGAAAATATCCATAGAATCCCCTTATATTAATGCTCCAAAATAATTCATGAGGTACGTGCTCCCCCTACATATGTGCTTATATTTTCTTTAAAACTTTTAAGATCTCTAGCTAGTTTATCACAATCTTGCTTATTCAAGAATATTGAATGATCCAACAAAGTTTAAAAATGCAAAAAACCATTAGAGAAAATTATCATAATAAATTTTTTCATACTTGATTATCTAGTCATGCCTCTTTTTTCCGTTTTCCTACAATAGTTGGACCAATTTCTCATGTTAGTAGTGTCTTATGATAAAAGTAGATGTAGTGCCTTCTCTTATTTCTTAAATATAGAGATTCTTCAATGATAAAACTTTTTAAGAACATGTAAATAGCTAAATATTACATGAGATAACGTGAGAGATAGCCATACTACCTTGATCTTCCTTTGACATTCTTTTCTGTAATATCATGAATTAAGATATGTTTTCTTTAAAGAATTCATAATGTATATGCATATAAAATTTTAAAAAAATTTCCAATATTTAATCTAGCAAGCAAGGGAATAGAAACTTACCATGACTCACCTTATTTACTTATTGATATGAGAATGACTAATGGAGTTAAAGATGAGGCCCTCTATCATGCAGTACCTCCTTACCATTTTATTTTCTCTCATTAGCTCCTTTGTTAATGTCTCCAACTTTGTATGGAAATACTTGTTCAGGTTCTTCGAGATAGGAGAATCTATAATCTTTGATAGTTTCATTCATTCTTTTAGAGTTTTCTCTAGATTTTAGCTCATTCCCTTTCCAAGCTCTTAAATCCTACAAGATAGACTCACTAGATTCCTTTTGACATGACCAAGTATTAACGTTATTTTCTTTAATATGAGGATAATAATCTTGTTTATGATCACAATTTTTACAAAAATATAAAGCATTTTCTTCAAGAATAGAATTATCAAACCTGATTATGCTTGAGCTAGTATACATATCCTTTTGAGAAGTTTCTTTCAACTTTTCACTTTTATGTTGATTTTGAATCTTTTCTTCATTTTCATTGATCCATTCTTCTTAAGTATCCCTACATTTCTCTTTATCCAATCAGATTAGTAGTTGAATCTCAACTTTTATGTTTGAGATTTTCCTTTTTAAGTTGGAAGATAATGTATGGACTTTAGAAATTTTTCTATGCATGTGTTTCTTTACCTTTTTGAATAGATAATGTAAGATAAGAAATTCCTCACATAATTCACTATACCTCTCATCATGCTTAACTCTTAATTTGTTAGAAATTTCTAATTAATCTTCATTTGTAAGGGCCATACATATAAGCTAAGAGTATTTTGTATTGTCATCAACCTTTTCTTCACTTTGTTCTCCATCATCCTAGCCTATGTAGAAGTTAGCCTTTTTTGTCTTATCTCTTTGTTGCAACCTACCAATGCTAGGACATTCAAAGGCCACATGGCCTCTACCACCACATACCCAACATTCTATTGAAAATGCATCAAAATTGGAATTTGAAAAATTATTACCTTTATCTTTACCTTTGGTGTTGGATTGGTATGTCCTCGGTTGATTGAAGCTTCTTCCTTTTCTTGCTAGAAGCTTTTGAACTCTTCTTGATAGAAGAGCTATTTATTCCTCATTGTTCATTTCTTGTTTAACTAGTTCCTTTTCTTTTGATGCTGATTTCAAGGTGATAGGCTTTTCCTTTATCACTTATTCACTTATGAGATTCATCTCATAAGCAATAAGAGCACTTTGAAGCTCTCCAAATTTAAGGACTAAAAAATATTTAATTTCTTCCATAGCTATGACCTTAGGTCTAAATTTGAGTTTTAGTGTTCTAATCATTCTTATAATTACATTACTTTTTGGAAATTCCTTGTATGCCTAGTTGCTACAATGAGATCATTTGCCCTGGGGAATTAATCTTTAATCTTTTCACCTTCCCTTAACTTAAGTTTATCATATTTACTTTGCAAGACCAAAATTTTTGATTTTTTGACTATAGATGTACCCTCATAGGTAGCCTCTAAGGTTTTCCAAATTTCCTTAGTAGCCTTAGACCCAGCTATTCTATTAAATTTAGATTTATTTAATACACAATATAAACTATTTTTTTCTTTAGAATCATACATAAACTTATCTCTTTCATTAGTTTCTCATTTATTCCATGGCTTGAGAAATTTTGATGTGTTATCAATGAGTGGTGTGTAGCCTTCAAGGATTGATTCCCATACCTTGAATTCCATGAACTCGAAGAAGCCTTAAATCCTTGCCTTCCAATATGCAAAGTCAAACGTATCAAAAATTATTGGCTTTGTGTAAGATGTCCTCTTCATTGTTCATTCTTGAAAGTTAAAGCATGAACTTGAGAGAACCTAGTTTTGATACCACTTGTGGATCAAGAACTTAGAAGGGGGGTTGAATAAGTTCCCTAATTAAAATTTCACTAGCCACATGAACACACCAAATTCTACATGGTTCCCCAACTTGTGTACATCCACACTCAGAGGGTAGAATCCATGCACAACCTTAGACTTTGCTTCTTAAAAAAAATGTTGTTTGAAGGGCACCACACCCTATACAAGCTTTGAACTTTGCTCCAAATTGTTTCTTTACTGTGAAACCACCTAACCCCACAAGGTTCCAACAAGATTATAATGTGGTTTCAATGATCCCATAACCTTTACAAAATTGAGTTCTGCTCCAAAGTGTTTTGACATTGCAAAACTACTCAAACCCTTAGGATCCCAACAAGCTCAATACAAATGCCTTCTCACAAGAAGCACATCAACCCTGCATGGCTACAAGAAAGAAAGAAAAGAACAAGGAAATTTACAAGTCCATGAATCATCTTATCAATTTTCCTTTTTGGTAGTCCATGAAGCATCTTCATTTGGCTTGTAGACTTTGTTTTTTATCCGTGCTCACATCTTACCCATGTAGTCTTCATTTTGACATGTTGGTGTAGATCTCATTTTCTTGAGTTCTTGTTCATGTCCTACAAAATCATCATCCATCACAAACATTCTATATTCTCTATTTTTGTTAAGGTTTTGACATACCAAAAGGTCAACACCTACTACATTTATGACATTCAATTTATTAATTATAGGGGTACTCTTACAGTTTGATTTATTAGATGTTAGAATAGTTAGTGAGTACCAACAGCATAATCTTGAATTGATTTATAAACTTTTATTGAAATAATATTTTACCTAGAGACAGTTTCATGATGGTTAGAAGCTTGAGATTGATTCACTTTTATTATAACACTCTAACTTAGCTTAATATGTTCTTAATTGTACTTTATTCATGTTGTTATTTCCTTTCTTGTACTTAGAATTTATCTTCTAAAGTGTATATTACATATGTAGAATGAGTACAATCAACTCTAAGCATAAATATATTACCATTTGATAATCCTAGTAGTGTTCTTACTTGGTATGACCTGTAGTGCACATTTGGTAACCCAACAATGACATCATAAGTTTAGGATGTGTACAATTATTTAAAATGAATTCTCATTGCTTAGGCTATATTAGATTTTATTTCTTAATTTATTAGATGAATTAGTAATTTTTATATTTTAATAATATTTTATACCATGATTTTTAGAACATCATGATCGTATACCTCAGTTATACTTAATCATATGTACTAAGTATCATATCCCAAAATTTTTATTTATGAAATATCCATGAATAAATTACACAATGCTTATATTTAAGGCATATGACATTATAATACTTATAACTTAGAAAGAATTTATAATAAGCATTATAAAAATTAAGTTAGAGTGCATGGTAAAATTAGAAAATACATATTAGAGTGCTCATAAACAAATGTCATAAGTCATAAACCAAATCCCATATTCCATGACATAATCCCATATCCCATATCCCAAATCCATCATTACACCAACCCATATCCCATCTCCCATATCCCAAATCCATCATTACACCAACCCATATCCCATATCCCATATCCCAAATCCATCAACCCAAATCCATAATCTCAAACCCATCAACCCAAATCCATAATCCCATATTCCATGAACAAGTTGATCATAAGTTAACAATGAGATATGATTGGAAGCGTAAGATTGCTCATAAATCATGATTAAGGCATGGTGAAGATAATGATGCTACCATGACTTATGGAACTCACTACTATCCATTTTTACCTAATCATAATTTGTGATTAAGTTTTGAAAAACCAACAAGAAAATACATGTTGTAACCTTTTTGGCATTGTTACTATCACCCCATGTAACCTGAGGCTAAAACTCTATTGTAGAATGTAAAAATTATAATCCATGAGATGCAATTTCACATACTTTAATTTTTGAGGTTGAAAAAATGCCTCATAAGTGGTCATAGCCTTAATCCCCAAGTGAAATAAGGCATGCTATGTATATATTTGGGATTAGGGGTAGTTGGGAGGTCAAAAATACCTTTTGGATTGCCATAATTGACATTTTCATGGGTTTTCTGGGGGGAGGGGGATGGGGATATGACCTCTGTTACGCTAGACTCACCTATGCTTAGTGTTGGGGGTTTTAGCCTCACATATGCTCAATATTGGGGGGGTTTAGCTCCTCAAGCTTTAGCATGGATTCTATAGCCTTAGTGTGGCTCATGCAACCCTAGCATTGCTCCTAGAGTCCAATAGCCCCAACATTACTTTAGCAACCCTAGCATTGCTCCAGCAGCCTTGACATTACTCTAGTAGCCTCGACATTACTCCAGAAGCCCTGGTGTTACTCTAGTAGCCTCATCATTGCTCTTGCAACCCCATGGTTGCTCTTGGAAGGCCAACATGGGTGGAAGAAGCCAACATGGGTGAAAGTTCTATTTACTTTTTTTAGTAACTAGAATTGTTTTAGTACCTTGGGGGTATCAAAATTTACTATAAACAAAAACCATGCTAGATTTGAATCCACATGACATCAATCTATTAATAATCAGGATAGAAATTTGCAACATAAATTATTGCCATGAAACCTATATAAACCAAGCTTGAACACCATGAAAAGGATCCACCACTTTGAAATCCAAAAGCTTAGAGAGCTTAGTGTAGATACAAGGCTTTTGAAGATTTTCTAGCATTTGACCTACAACCATTTTTACAATTTTTTAACATCTAAGATTGTGTGAGATTTTGTGGAAATGCTGGGCTATTTGGACACCAAGACTCCTAGTGTGGCTCTTCAATATGGCACAAAACCCCTTAGACATCTTACCTCCTATACCATCAATGTTGTAGATTTGGTAAAGGGAACAACAAGGTGTTGTAGTTTTAGGAGTTGTGAAGCACCTAGATCATGGAGCTGACTATGGTGTCCAAGACTACCAGCTTCAACGAATGCCAAACACCTATTGAAGTGACCCATTTTTCATCCTCAAGCACCATTTGTATACATTCTAAACTTTCTTTATTTTATTATAATAAAGTTTATAGTTCCATTTATTGTGCAAGTTAGTGTGGATTTATTTTATTCTTTGCATTTATTTTAACCTAGATTTGCATTAAATTTTATTTTGATTATTCCTATTTACATACTCTAAGTCCCTGGATGATTGGCCAAACCATCCAAGGTACCTCGAATCCTCTTTCTCAAAGGCCCTTAGGATCTAGGGTTAAAGCTATTCTACCTATAATTTTTTGATTTTCCAGCAACCAAATTTTTCAATTGCTATAGTTTTCTAGCACTAGAAGGAGGACCTTTTCCCAAGTTCTATGTCCAATTTTTTTACCATTTTATTAACATTTTTGCAAGTACAAAACCTTGAATTTACACCAAAACATCTTTAAAATTTGACAACATTTTTCTACAACAAAAATCAACCTTGTCATCCATCTCCTTACCACAAAAACCTAGCATGAAGGTTGTAGGTAATTTGAGTTTTGAAAAAAATTTCATAGTAGTTGCTGGATATTGTAAGGTCAATGTGGTTGCAAGTTGCACCTACCTTTGTATGTTCCAAAGGATAGCATTGCTTCTTCA
>MNCI01018804.1:0-30763 GCA_015680685.1 Gnetum montanum
CTTTACAACGAGGAAAGGTATCAACTCCATTGTGATTTAACTACCGTCCCTCATTTGTGACCATGTTGTGTGTGCAAATGATGATCATACAATAATTGATTGGGCATGGAGGAAACACTTAGGATGCACTGAAACTAGAACATTTATGAAAGGAGCAAGTTTGATGGCGTAGCTATGGATAAACAATGGGAGGTGCAATCTTGGCATCAGTAGAAACACATCTTCTTATTTCTCTTTCTCTTTCTCTTCCAGCTGGCCAATAAGGCTAAATGTCATTTATATATAGTGTTCACTTTTTTGTTCATGAACACTAATGTTGTCATGTATTGTATTATTGATCTGTTCACTGGGCATGTTAAGTCTGTCACCCTATTCCACCATCAATGGTCATTTAGTGAATAATTCCATACCTTCCCAATATTTTGTAAGGAATACGAGGATGAGTTTTCATTCAGTCATTCGAGTATGATGAACCATGATATCGCATCCACGATATCGCGTCCATGATATCGGATCAACCATGAAATGTTGGATACTCGATATCATGGCCTACCTCCTTCCCTATAAATAAGAGACGACGCCCTTGGTTTCCACATTAGAAGTTAGTTCCTTAGCCAAACTCTTTCCATTTTCTCTCTGGAGTTAGAATTATTTTTGCATACCTGTAGTAGGATTCATAGAGTGAACAAATATTTATTCAAGCATTATGTACCTGAGCACACTTTGTGTACGGTAACAAGGACAAACTTTATGATAAACCTTGCAACATATAGAATAGATTAATTAGTGATTAATTATTATTTAATGATTTCCTAGTTGATTAATGATTTTTCTCACCCTACAACTCTTTTAGTTAAACACACTCAATATGATCGCTTCGAGGATGCGTGTAGCACTTGGTAACCTGGTAATGATTAGCATTTGGTAATCCTAGCAGCGTTACACTGGTTTAGGATATGTACGACAAGTGGGAACAAATACTGGTGTTAGGAGTAATTAGAAATTAGTTAATAAATAGTTAAATTAGATAAGTACTTAGTTATCTCTCTCCCCCTCCTTACTAGAGCAGAATATAAAATACATAAAAGCCATAAAAATCATATGCCTCAAGCTTACTTAAAAATACAACTGTGACATACAAGTAAGTTTGGGAAGACAATGATTAACCAACCTGTTATTTCTCCACAAAGGAACATAGGCACTTAGTCCTTGGAATTCTACTGGATCATTCATGAAATGCTCATATTCATATGGATAAGTGTAGGGGTACCTCACTGCTCATCAACATCTTTGCTGGTCTTCTCCCCCATATGTAAGTCCTTGAAAGGAACACCGAGGAGGTCTACAAAAAGGTTGTTGATGATCTCAAACACCACTCACACATTATGCACCAGTGTGGGAAAGTGGTGAGTCCTTTCTATAAAAGAATCAATAAGGGTGAGCATCTCTGTAGCCAGAATGCTTGGATTTACTACTAAAAATAGGTCCATAAGCCCAACCTCCAGGACATTCTGAACAAAGGTGGCTAGGGCCCCATTGCAAAACTAGCATTGTGTCTCATCCACTTCATCATATTTAAAGAAGAGGTTAGTTTCATCATGTCCTGACATGATTTCCATAACCTTTGTAGACTTGGTTTCCACTACAGTAATCAAAAGCTAAAAAAAAAACCAATCAATCGATCAATCAAAGGCATATGAAAATACATACAAAACCTAACTCACCCGATGCAAACGATGTGGAAAATGGTGGACTCTTCACTAGAACCTCTTCCATGGTAGGTACATGACAGTACATCCATTCACCATGCAACCATCCAAGCTCTTCACACTTTAGATAGAACTTGGCATACTTGATTGGATAGGTTCTAAATTTGGCCCCAAGATATTCTATGACACCGATGCACATGTCCTCAGAAGAAGAGAACTCTTGTAGGGCTATTTGGACCAATGATAATGTCCCCTCTTTATTGTAAAGATTATCCTTGTCGATTATGAACCTGGCAAAATAATAGATCACGATAAGCATTTCAACTATGCAAGAAAAACAATACAATAGGTCTAAGTATCTTCATAGGACTCACCCACTGGCAAAATAGATGGTCCCAGGTGGATTCTGGAAAAAAGTGTCCATGTGGCATGCAACAAATAAGGTTTTGTGCTTATGGTAATATTTAAATTCAGGCATGGCCCAAATCCAAAACAAATGTCTCAAACCTTTTAGATGTTAATTTGAGCCCCCTATCCCTTCGCCTTCAACAGATCCATCAGCCATAAATTTTAAGATGTCTCAATTTTCCCCGGGCAATATTGTTTCGACTAGAACACTGGCTATCTTGGCTGACAAGTGTGACCATACCATCATAGTGAAATGGCGAAGGAGGAATTCTAAGAATTTCCACACGTCTTTTCAAAACCAAACCACCTGGTCCCTTACTCACATATGGGGAGGGGGAACATTGGCCACAAGGGCACTTAGGCAACACAAAACCCCTATCAGCTTGATCATGATCAAGATGGGTTTTAACATGACCCTGCATGGTGTAGCACAAAGTGTTAGTTCACAGTATTCAAGTGATGATTACTGTATAGCATAGTAGCTCTTGGTATGTAAATTTTTCCGAAGTACAAAATGTTATGTGCTTGGACCGATGAAGCAAACCCAAATTTGTATCAAGTATTAGTTTCTCATTTTGTAACTTATCTAGTATAATGTAGCAGCGTAGTAATGTAGTGCATGACACAACATAGCAAGTACACCCAGCACAACGTAGCAGTCGCATCATGCACAACATAGCAATGCAACGAGCACACCCCATGTAGCTTGATAGGCGTAGTAGCATAACAGGTATAGTAGTGTAGCAGCATAATATGTATGACAATGTAACAATTATAGCAACATAGAAAGTATGGTAGCATAGCATCATGACAGTGTAGCATAACAGGCACCAAAAGCACAACATAGCCTGTCAGTCACGCTAACAAAAGTAACATGTCCTGAGAAGGAACACACAACATTTCCATAGCCCCAGCCCTGTTCCACTACATGGAATGAAAAAAAATAAAATATAAATCAAAGCCCCCCTTAACACATGTTACGCTACCCAGAATAGATGCTACACTTCTTGGAAACCTTTCAAACCAAAACCCTCTAAATCCTTGAAACAGTACAACACCCCACCCACCATAATGATAGCCATGGTAGTAGCGTAATGATCATGGACACAACAATCACCACAAAGGCAGTTCCAACAACCATAGCTTAGTGGTCGTAATGGTAGCCGTGGCCAGAGTACCAATGGCCAAAGCATAGTAGCTGCAGTGGCGGCCAAGGCCATGTCAACAATAGTTACAGCGTAGTAAACATAATAAATGTGGCCATCGAGGTGTGGTGACCATGGCAATAGCCCCATTGAATAAACCAAACAACGTAAACAACCATGACGTAGCAACTTACTGGGTAACTAGTGCTTCTTGTCATTCCTTAATGTGTACCCTAAGGAGACATCATAAGGTGCATTCCCCTTCATCCACATTGGTGAGACCTTGATGCCTATGTTCACTCCTGTGTGCCATTGTCTTGTTGTAAAACTCAAGTGTGTTGACCTCTACACTACAACTGTTACACTACCTCATCATGTGGACTGCACTACGCTCTAGTTGGTTAGCTCTGATAGTAAAAATGACAGGATTACCATGGTTAATCCCCAATTTATAGCTTACAAGGTTACAGTACCTGTTCCTTTTCAGGATGTTCCATGTCCCATGCGTAACGCATGACGTCCCACGTCCTACACATAACACAGAACATCCTTGTTCCCTACAGTGTAGAATGGGACATCCCATGTCTACTACAATGTAGCACATAGTTGCAGAATAGCATGTAAATACACCAAAATTTTCACCTCATTTTCATAATTTTGCATGGTTGCGAACCGCTACGACCTTAAACTAGCAATTTTGACTTATAATGTTGCTCAATCATGGTCTACTATGACCTTAAACTAGAAATTTTGGGGTTTTTCTTATATATTATAATCATAGTAGTGATCTACTATGACCTTAAACTGGGAATTTTTGGCATATAATGTTGCACCGTTACGATCCTCTATGACATTAAACTAGAAATTTTAGAATTCCCTCTATATTCTAGTCACGGTGACAGTCCAATAAGACCTTAAATTCACAACTTTTTAACATTAGATAATTACCTTGCATATATTTCATTACATGTTGATGTGTTAAGTAGGTATCACTTAACTTTATTTCTTTTGCTTATTATTGTAGGACTGCTTAAAAAATGGTTGTGTATGATGATCTCCATTCACCCTTAACTCTGAAAGGATCCCATGGTAGGTTTATGAGATGTTTGAATATAGAGATGGTAGACTTCGAACCACCCCCTTGTGACACCAACATAGCATCCTTAGAAACATCCTTGGACTAGCCTGAACATCTGGTCCAAGCTTTAGATTTAGAAGCTAGTGATGTAACTAAGAACCCCCTTATCAAAATCCTTGTGACTACATCTAGAGGCTAGGAACATTAAAGGTTAGCTCTTTACTAAAGTCATAGGTTAAGCAAAAAATCTATAAAGTCATCAATGATAATGCCAAAGTGTTTGCATGGTCATATGAAGATATGCTAGGCTTAGACCCATGCATCATATAGCACAATATCATCCTAGATTCATGTGTCAAGGTGGTCAAACAAAAAGCCCACAAGATTAAACCATAGATTGCCTTAGCTGTACATGGTGAAATCACTAAACTTTATTAGGCTGGTTTTATCTAGGTTGTTGATTATTCAGACTGGGTTTCAAACATCATAGTTCTTTCCAAGAAAACTAGGGGTATAAGAATCTGTATAGAATTTCGAGATTTGAGTAAGGCAATGATTAAGAATGATTTCCCATTTCCTACCATCGAACAACTCATTGATACTACGAAAGGCCATGCCTTACTATCCTTCATGGATAGATTCTTAGGCTACAATCAAATCCGCATAAATCTGGAACATAAACTAGCACTACCTTCATGACCCCTTGGGGAAACTTTTGCTACACGATGATGCCCTTCGGGCTAAAAAATTCTGGAGCGACATATCAGCTAGCAATGACTTACATCTTTAGTCACTATCTTTGGAGAAGCTAAATGATTACATGGATGATATAGCTATTAAATCTAAGAAAGCTTCTGATCATGAAAATTACCTAAACTTGGTCATTCAATGTTGTGATAGGAATGACCTTTGCCTTAACCCCAAAAAATGCATTTTTGAAGTCAAAACCAGATCCATGTTAGGCTTTGTAGTTTCAGAAGCAAGGATATGTGTAGACCTCGATAAAATTAAAGCCATTGTCAACCTAGCACCACCTACAAACCTTAAGGAGTTACACGGGCTATAGGGGAGAGTCCAATTCATAAGAAGATTTATTGCAAGGTTAATAGATAAATTGTATCCAATGCAACACTTTCTTAAAAAGGGAGTGAAATTTGAATGGACCAACCAATGCCAGGAACCTTTTGAAAACGTAAAGAAAGAGGTTGTTCATCTTCCCACCATTTATCCTCCACAGAGAGATAATCCTTTCTACATTTATCTGGCCACTTTAGACGCATCTATCACTACATGGCTATGCAAAAAGAGGGATGATGGTTCTGAGATCCCTGTCTACTACCTGAATCATGCCTTGGTAGCCTATGAAGCGAAATACAATGAAGTAGAAAAAAATTGTCTTACTTTAGTGTTCACACTTAAGAAATGGAGGCATTATTTTTTTGGAAGCTAAGTAAACATTATTTGCAAGAATAACATACTTCGAGCTATTACAACCAATATATATGAAAGTAGAAAGATAGCCCGATGGAAAGCCATAACCACAGAATTCGATTTACACTATGTAGCACAGTTATCTACAAAGGGTCAAGCAATAGCTATGTAACTTATGACTTCGCCTACCAATGACCAGGTAGTGATAGAACCTGATTTTCCAAATGAGCACGTTAGTAGCATAAGCCCAATACCCGTAGACTTTGAAGCCATTCTACATTTTGATGGTGACTCAACTACACAAGGTGGCAGTGCTGTCGCTATTCTCACATTTCCCTCCAGGGAGATTTGACCTTTGGCATATCACTTCACGTTTCTTTGCACGAACAATGTAGTAGAAAATGAGGGTCTCCTTTGAGGCATTCTAGCAGCTTGAGAGTTGGGGATGCAAAGCTTAGCAATTCGAGGTGATTCACAACTAGTCATCAACCAAGTTATAGAGGTATACACTTGCAAAGCACAACATTTGCAGCCTTACTATTATTTGACTAAATACTTACTAAAGCAGTTCACAACCCTAGACATCTAATATGTGCCCCACAATGAAAAACCTATAGCAGATGCATTAGCCACATTAGCACTAAGCATGCCATCACATATGTTTGCTACCTTGCCTACTTTGATAGTGAAATGCACCGATCCTATTTTTCACATAGCACAAATCGCATCTGTAACTGCAGAGCATACTCAAGAGTGGTATGATGATATTAAGACATACCTCCAACATGGTGAACCCCCACAGAACCTAACACCTGCCCAAAGGGATGCAATACAAAAATGAGCATGACAATATGTCCTCATAGGAGATGACACTTTATGAAAATGCTCTTATGATGGGATACTGCTAGCTTGCATTAGTGGGGAGGAAGCACAAAAAATTGTTGATGAAGTCCATGAGGGACAATGTGTAGGGCACATAGCTCCTAGGGCTATGGCAGCAAGGATTTGGCATTTGGGCTACTACTGGCCTCACATGGAACATGATTATGTTGCTAAAGTAAGGACATGCGATGTATGTCAACATCATGGGAACCTCATACATGTGATTGTGTTGCCTACCAAACTGCATACCACACAAATCACATGACCCTTTCAACATTGGGGACTAGACATCATAAGACCATTACACCTAAGTGTTCTACAAGGCATAGTTTCATTATTAATATAATTGAGTACTTTACAAAATGGGTAGAAGCTATTCCTCTTAGAAAGACCACATCCCAACAAATTTGCAGGTTCATGATGGACAATAAAGTTACACAGTTTGGTCTTCCCATGACTATTGTTACTGACAATGGGCCACAATTCAGTAGTGCAAAAACCAAAGCCTTTTCTGAAATTCTTGGTATAAAACATTATTTCTCATCACCATATTACCCCCAAGAAAATGGCCAAGCAGAGGCTACCGATAAAGGCATTATCAACCTTTTGAAAAGGATGCTTAGTAGCAGCAAGAGGTGATGGCATCAGCAAATCCTCTATGTGCTTTAGGATTATCACACGACATGCAGAATAGCTACAGGTAAGACTCCATATAGTATTGTGTATGGATCTAAAGTAGTGTTATCTCTTGAACTATAGGTCCTGTCACTTCGAATGATCCTTTTGAATGTTATGGATGAGGAACAAAACAACGAGTCAAGAATCATTGATCTCGACTCTGTGGAGGAAGAGCACATCCAAATTCTTAACTACATAGAGTGGTACCAAGACAAGAAATGGTGGAAACATCACTGCAATTTCCACCAACAACCGATCAAAAAGGGGGACTTAGTCCTCAAGGTCATTCGTGAACCCGTGAGAAAATTCTCAACCAACTAGGGAGGCCCCTTTGAATGTTACAAAAGCATATGAGAATGGGGAATTCAACATGGCTGACATGGATAGCAATAAATTCCTAAATCCTATCAATAATTTGTACCTAAAACCATACTATGCCTAACATGTAACGTCATGCCAAACATAAAGTAAATTAAGTAGATCATCTGCTACAACGTAAAACTGGCACAAAACATCTGCTATAATGTTAAACTGGCACAACATGTCTTTGGGCCATGACATAAAACTAGCATCCATAGATTTTCCTTGGGCCATGACGTAAAATTGGCACCCATAGCATCATCCACTACGACCTTAAACTGGCCATCCTCTATTTGCTACGATGTTAAACTAGCACAACGGTCTGCTAGGACCTTAAACTTGCAGAGCCTAGTCTGCCCAAACTTTAAACTAGGACCACTAAAACACCACTAATTTTAGCCTAACACTTTGAAACAAGAAAAACCTAGAGCCCTTTTGGATTTTTAGAGATGAAATTTAACTAAGGCATGGAACTCACTCCCAACATGCTCAAGCTAGCTTGCTCATGCTGTCAAGCTAGCTTGCCCTTAGCATGAGTAACTCTGACAGCTTTAAAATCAAGTCAAAGATGGCCCAATTTGAAGGTGCAAGCCATCCTCAAGGGCCACTGATGTCAACTCCAAGCTTCAACATTCAGGGATTCAAATTTCAGTGTCAAAAGGTGCAAATTTCCTCACTCACGCTATCACTCACGTTGAGGTAACATTGGTAGCGTGAGTACAGCATGAGTAACTTTTAGAGCCCCAAACTAGGTCAAAATGATCTGATTTCCAAGGTGCAGGTCATCCAGAAGGTTCATTGTTGACAACTTCAGACTTCAACCTCCAGAATTCCAGATTTTAGATCCAAAAATTGCAAGTTTTTGCAAGTCATGTTATGGTCACGCTATAGTCATGCTGCACTCACACTGGTAGCATGTGTCTAGCGTGAGCTACCAAAACTAGTTCAAAATAGGGTACATCAAGCTTAATTTTTTATTTTCAGATCATTCCTAAGGTCAACCAAATAGTCAGATAGCATATGCACTCAAGAAATAGGCTTCAAAATCAAAATTTTATGGAAAATACATCATTCTGTCTCACTCACGCTGAGGTCATGTTGAGGTCACATTGGCAACGTGAGTGCAGCGTGAGTGTAGCATGAGTGCAGCATGAGCATGCTAAGGACATGCCAGAAAAAAATCAACTCACACTGGAAGTCCTGATTAGGTGAAAATGCTTCAAACAGCCACAAAGCCACTCAAATCAACATCCTTCAGTAGTCAATTCAGAGATTGAGAAGATTCAAGTGAGCTAGAGTCAATCTTTCTAGTTGTACATTATCATTTCATTGTAAATTTTCATCATTTGTGGGCTTGTTAGGCTCTTATGCTCTAAATTGTATGTGCCTCCATAAGCGTAAGCTAGCTTGAGTAAGTCAACACATGTTGTAAGATACATTGCACCTAGTCAAAAATGTAGCTTGCCCACAATGTCCAACTCACACACAATTGTCCATCAGTCACGTGTCATAGAATCCATTTTCCTCTCATCTCTCAGCCATTGATTCTATCCATGAATTCCGTGCCCAAGCCCAGCCAAACCCTATAGATACCTTATCAATTCACATAAATGGGATTGGTAACTTTTAAGGTTGACGGTAGAGGAAACTTAGACCAGCATTCCCTCGGCACTCGGGCACACTTGACTCCTAGCATCCAAACACTCTTAAAACACATCACATCACCCTGGGGCTTGGCGCTTGACTTGCCATCCACACGTGCAACTACGCTTTGACCGGTGCACATCATTTCTAAGTAGTACAATACAGTTCATTTTTCCAACCATTATATTCTTTACTCTATTTTACATTCAGTTTACGTTCTATTTGCAATACTAGTTCTGCATACATTTCTGTTTACATTTTCTGCACACTATTTATGTTTCAAACATCAGTTACAATAACCCCAGCATAGGTAATAATTTACACTCGGGAAAGTCCTTGGTTGATTTGTGTGCAGACCATCCAAGGAACTCTTCCTTCGTTTTCTTTTCCAGCTTTCCCTCGGGCAAAGGTAGGGTCAGTTGTGTTTGCCCAATGATCTTTCAGTGTTTATTTTTCCCTTCTAGCCTTACACCAATGATTTAGGTTAGTAAAGTAAATTGGTGCTAGGAGGGCTAAAATTGTTTACTATCGACCAAAACATGGATCAAGCTACTTGTCCAAACATCACACAAAACTAAATCCTAGCTTGTCAAGCTAACTTGCACACGCTCGGCTTGACTTACCCACCCTGTCCTTATCCACTCACATTATCTGTCAGCTTGCTCATGCTATAGTATGAAACACCACAAAAATTTCAGCAACACTTCTAGACAACTTCAGAGCCTCTAAAGTAGCTTCAAATAGCCCACCATGGAGCAAGAAAGGTCCCCCCTAGGGCCCACAGATCACGACAACAAGTATCAATGTCAAGAATCATCAATTTCAATGTCAAAAAGTGTAATATTTGCTAAGTACACTATGCTTATGCTACACAACGTAATGTTCAACATTACCAAATTTTGGATCACCAAAATTGAGCCAAAATAGGCTTAAATCAAGCACAAGGATCCCCCATGACCTTCACCAAGTCCCCCAACAACTCCCAACCTCCAGAAAATCAAAATTTGGGCCTTAAATGGGGTATTTTTAGTTTCTTACACTGGAGCTATATTTTCAGATACTACACAACACATGAATAGTTTGACCAAGTTGAAATAGCCCAATTCAGGTATCTCAAGGTAAAATTTTAACATGGATTTGACTCCCAAGGACTGGGCAACAATTTTGTATGATCAAAATCTCCAGAAAATCAAAATTTAGATCTCGAATATAATACTTTTGGTTGCTCATGCTGGGGTCACATTTTGGTCACGTTGTACGGCATGACCAAACAAAAATAGGGTAAAAAAAGAAGTTTCAGGGAGAATCTTTGACATCTAGAAAACCCCAAAGGACTGGCAGCACTCGTACTTGTTCATAGGCTTCAAAACCTCCAAAGTTGAGCCTCAAATATACCATTTTAACTTGGTGACGTTGGGGTTACTTTTTTAGACGCTGCACAATGTATGAATAGCATAACAAACCAAAACAGGCCCAGAATCGTAGCCAAACGGAGTCAAAATTTGCACCTAGGCCATCTTGGAGAGTAGGTAGTAGTCAAGTAATATCAAACAGGCATGAGCATATAGAAATGAGCTCAAAATAGGGTAGAAACACTTGGTGACACTGGGGTTACCTTTTCAGACGTTGCACGGCGTATGAACAGTGTAGTCAAATGGAGTCAAACTTTGCACCCAGGCCACCCTGGAGAGCAGGAAGTAGTCAAACAACATCAAACAGGCATCCATGTATAAAAATGAGCTCAAAATAGGATAGAAACACTTGGTGATGTTGGGGTTACTTTTTTAGATGCTACACAGCATATGAACAGCATAAGAAACCCAAAAAGGCCCAGATTCGCAGCCAAACAGAGTCAAACTTTAGACCCAGGCCACCTTGGAGATTAGGTAGTAGTCAAGAAACATCAAACATGCATCATCATATAAAAATAAGCTCAAAATAGGGTAGAAGCACTTGGTGACGCTTGGGTTAATTTTTTAGATGCTACACAGTGTATGAACAGCGTAAAAAACATAAAAAGGCCCAGAGTCGCAACCAAACGGAGTCAAAATTTGGATCCAGGCCACCTTGGAGAGTAGGCAGTAGTTAGGAAACATCAAACAGGCATCAACATACAAAAATGAGCTCAAAACAGGCATAAACACTTGGTGATGCTGGGGTTACATTTTTTAGATGCTGCATAGCATAATTCCCAGCATAATCAACTAAAAGAGAGCCAAAATAGCCTCCAAATCAGCTCAAAATAGACGTGTAGAACCCTGGACACGTTGGACGTTGACACGTTGGACGTTGACACGTTGGACGCTAGACGCTGACACCAAAACAGGCTGCACACACATCAGAGCCAGATCCACACATGCTGGAGGCCTTGGTGGAGCAAAAATAGCACAGATCTACAGATNCAGAGCCAGATCCACACATGCTGGAGGCCTTGGTTGAGCAAAAATAGCACAGATCTACAGATTTAGAGGCCAAACATCTAGATCCACTCTTGTACTTTAACATTCTTTGTATATTTTTCATTTTTTTAGCATATCAAGCTCTTACATTGTGGATTATACACACCGGCATAAGAGATCTTGGTCACATTGCACCCTGTACATTATAAAATTTTGTGCATCTGGTTAAAACGTTTATACCTATCACCTAATCTAGATTTCCCATATCCGGTATGAATCTTCCACACAGATCCGAATCTCGCATAAATACCCTGATCTCACACTAAACTGGGGTTGGCAAACTTCTAGGTTGGCAATTCTAAACACACAAGGCCATAGAACACTGGGCAAATTTCTCCATACAAAACTTGGTCATGCTGTGCAACTTTGAGCATCCAAATCTCACATGTCAGACACTTTGAAGCTAGAAACCTGCACTCTTCTAGCATCTATAACACCTTTCGCATCGGGGCTGAATGTCTACCTTGCAATCATTCTGTAACTATGTTCTGACTGGTGCACTTTTTGTAATTTTCAATCAATAAAAATAGTTACATTTTTTCCAATCATATTTATAGTTTGCATTATTTTCTATTTATGCTACTTACACCTTGTTTGCGCTTGTTCACGTTTATGTTTGCATTTGTTTATGATAACCCGACACATTGCCATTGCGTATGCTAGCAGAAGTCCTTGTTTGATCTGCGTGTAGACCATCCAAGGCACTTTACGTTCGTTTTTTCTCCAGCTTGCCCTCACATGAAGGCAAAGTCTGCNTAGCTTACCCTCACATGAAGGCAAAGTCTGCTATATGTCTCTAGATATTCTTCAAGCATTTATTTTTCTTCCAGCCTTACGCCAATGGTTTTAGACAGTACAGTTTCTGGTGCTAGAAGGAGGGCACTTAGACAAATTTTCAGTGTTCACACGCTGGACACTTAGACAAATTTTCAGTGTTCACATGCTGCACACTTAGACAAATTTTTAGTGTTCTCACACTGGACACTTAGACAAATTTTCAGTGTTCACACATTGGACACTTCGATAAATTTTTAGTGTTCACATGCTGAACACTTAGACAAATTTTCAATGTTGACACACTAGACACTTAGACAAATTTTCAGTGTTCACACACTAGATACTTAGACAAATTTTCAGTGTTCACATGTTCGACACTTAGATAAATTTTTAGTGTTCACACACTGGACACTTAGACAAATTTTTAGTGTTCACATGCTGGATACTTAGACAAATTTTCAGTGTTCACATGCTAGACACTTAGACAAATTTTCAATGTTCACATGCTAGTCACTTAGACAAATTTTCAATGTTCACACACTGGACACTTACACAAATTTTTAGTGTTCACACGTTGGACACTTAGATAAATTTTTAGTATTCACATGTTGGACACTTAGACAAATTTTTAGTCTTCACATGTTGGACACTCAGACAAATTTTCATTGTTCACACACTGGACACTTAGATAAATTTTCAGTGTTCACACACTCGGAAAAATTTTCAATGTCCACACGCTGGACACTTAGATAAATTTTCAATGNAGACACTTAGACAAATTTTTAGTGTTCGTACCCAGGGCACTTAGACAAATTTTCAGTGTTCACATGCTAGACACTTAGAAAAATTTTCAGTGTTCACCCAATGGACACTTAGACAAATTTTTAGTCTTCACATGTTGGACACTTAGAAAAATTTGCAGTGTTCACATGTTGGACACTCAGAAAAATTTTCAGTGTTCACATGTTAGACACTTAGACAAATTTTCAGTGTTGACACACTAGACACTTAGACAAATTTTTAGTGTTTACACGCTGGACACTTAGGCGAATTTTTAGTGTTCACATGTTGGACACTTAGACAAATTTTCAATGTTCACATGCTGGACACTTAGACAAATTTTTAGTGTTTACACGCTGGACACTTAGGCAAATTTTTAGTGTTCACATGTTGGACACTTAGAAAAATTTTCAGTGTTCACATGTTGGACACTTAGACAAATTTTCAGTGTTCACATACTAGACACTTAGATAAATTTTCAGTGTTCACACACTCGGATAAATTTTCAATGTCCACACGCTGGACACTTAGATAAATTTTCAATGTTCACATGTTGGACACTTAGACAAATTTTCAATGTTCACACAATAGATACTTAGACAAATTTTCAATGTTCACACACTGGACACTTAGACAAATTTATAGTGTTCACACGCTAGACACTTAGAAAAATTTTTAGTATTCATACGCTGCTAGCTTGACACGTTGGACACTAAGAAAATTTTTGACAACTTAAATTTCACACGCTATAGATTTCACATGCTACAGGTTTGCACACATTGCACATTGCACACGCTGCATACCACACAGACTTGACATGCTGCACAAGCTACGCACTGGTCATGCTACACACTCAGCCCTAACCATACACTGCACATGCTTCACACTTAGCCTGAAACACACTCAACACTTGTTAGCCATCCCATACGTTGCCACGTTACACATCACCATGGGGTCATCTCAGAACTCTAATGCATGCACCTTCATAATCCTCACACAGAAATAGTACAACTTTATCTGTGTGAAGATTTAGGCCAACCTTTCACTTGACACCACAGAATAGGAGGTAAAACGAAACTTCAAGAACATATACATGGAAGGTCATGAATTCATCCCCTCTATATATGACATGATCCCCCTTTTTGAGCATCACCATCTACCCATCTCCTAGCTCCGTATGGCAAGGAGCCAAAACTCATGGTGATCCACTGAGGAGCCCCAAAACCAAGATGAGGAAGATGATTTCGCGGCCTAATCTAAACATGATGATTTGTATTACACCCTCACTCCCCATGCCTACGTGAATCCATCATTCCACCCTCGTGTGGGATAGACAGCCCCTCACCAAGTGTCAATGAGCACACAAGCATCAGTATCCCGATAGAGATTACCCATGTCCATCTCCACCCAATACATACCGCACGTGCAAACACATGGAGCCCCTTTCATCACTTCAGCTCCACACATCTAGGGTGTCACTTCATAGTTTGAAGCTAGGCAAGGAACCATATCCCTTATTCAACAACACACTCACTTCAACTTTCCACACCCCACAACCACAACTTTGAACATTGCTCGACAGCAACAAATGAAAACCCAACAATCTCCCTAGCCAACTAATCTTCCTACCACTGAAGAGTGGGTAGAATCCAAACAAATGATGCAAAAGTTAGCTGAAAAGGTAAAGCACCTCAAAATGGCAAACACTGAACAAGTTAAAGTACTGGACTTCTACCAAGATGATCTAATTAGCTCTTCAGTGCCATCATTGGCTTTACCCAAGGGAATCACACTCCCACAGTTAACCAAGTACAATGGGAAGGGAGACCTGAACACTCACTTGGTAACATTTCGATCAAAGACCCTATTGCTTCAAGCTTGGGCCCATGTAATCCTATGCATGGTTGCCATGTCCCTAATGGACAGTACCTTAGACTAGTACCGATCCCTGCCACATAACTCCATATCCTCTCTGGAGGATCTGTTACATCAGTTTGTCACCCAATTTAAGTACAACCTCAAGCCTGAGGCCATACTAGACACTCTGATATAGGTGAAACAAGCACCACTAGAGCCTATGCAGAAGTTCATTCAACGATGGAGCACAGCCCTTAATAAACTTCATGATTCCATCCCTGAAACGTATTTTCTTGCAATTCTGAAGGGAGCTATGAATGACTTTGTTAAGTCAAAATTGTACTACCTAAGTACTCAAACGTTGAACCAAGCCTTCACATAGATCAAGAACATTGAACAAGCTACACAAGCTAGCAATGATCCTTTCTATGTGGCTTACAAGAACCAACACATTGCCAAACAATAGACAACAATGAAAATTTTAGCCACAAGCACCAAAACAACAAACACCAGTAGTAACCCACCTGCAATGATAGGGGCCACCCCAAGGCCCAACTTTTAGCATAAGGATTGCTCTAAGTATATGCCACTACCCACACAACCTTTTGAACTACTAAAGCAACTCCTTAAAGCCAGGAAAATCCAATACAAACATGTAGCAAAGAATGCTCACCGACACGACAGGTACTATGAGCTACTAAGGAACCCCACCTTAGTAGCACCAAATGAGCCCCTAGTTCCACGACATTTCAGGTTAGACAAATTGTTACTACCACCAAATGTTCATTCACAACAACACCTACCATGCATTACAGAATGATCTACAAGCAACGATAGACCAAGATCAACTAAACATCAACACCCTAAATCAACCCAGCACATACGATGCCTCCTATGTCATAAACTCCATTGGCATAGATAGTAAGCCTAAACCCATGCGGTAACCTTTTGTGATCTATGTGCCTCTCAACAAGGCAACAATCCCCTCTACCTCCATGAGCAAGAGGCCTCCCATTGTCATCCAAGTGCCACCTCGAGCACCTTTAAAACCTTTCGTGGTCAAAGTGCCACCGCAATCATCTACTAAAGTTGTTAAACTGGCATGATGCACTGACCACAACCTCAAAGAAACCTTTCATCATCAAGGTGGCACAACAAGCTAGTCAAACACCAATGACCCCTCCCAAACTACCAATTTTCATAAAGGTACCACCATGCGATGGCCCTTCAATTACCTAGAGCCCAACCATAGGCAACATCTCAACCTCTTCTCCCCCAAGATTCAACCTTGCAAACAACATGGGTAAACCTACCAAATGGTAAAAGAAGAGGAGAAACAAACAAAGAAAAACATCCATAGTTGAAACAAAGGCCACACCAAGCAAGAAACACTAGCTTTATACTCCATCATCGAAAAACTAGGCATGGTAGAAGAGATCATGCCAATGAAAACCATGTGTTTAAAATCCTTCAATGAATCACGCATCATAGTTAAGGGCACAATCAACCTAGCCTTTGTGGTAGGAGAATAATTCCCCACAAACATGGAGTTCACTGTCATAGAATAGATGTCGAGTTTCAACATTATTCTTGGCAGACCTTGTCTTTCCCAACAACGGGCCGTTTCCTCACCGATACATCAAGAAATCCACCTTCCATATAAAAGTGGACAAGTCATCATACATGGTGATAACACTCCCTTTCAAGCCATCCAAAACATAGACATGTCACAAGTCTTAAAAGAAGAGTCTCTTGATGAAACACCCATGGCAACAAATGCAACACCTAGAGCTAAAACACCCAAACAAGTGGTAAAAACCTAAAGCCTTCCAAAGCAACCAAAACCTAGCACGCCTCCTAGACCATGTCTAGATAGGAAACAACTACATGATCGAGGCTCCCTTGTGGCCAAAAACACATCTGATCCCTCCCCACTCTTCGCCTTTGCTCACTATGCATACATCACCTTCGTTTGCATTGTACTGGCTTACACGTTTACATGTGGCCTAAAAAGGCCTTAAACTAGCTTGTGGCCAGAAAAGGCCTTAAACTAAGACACAGCCAAAAAAGGCCTTAAACTAAGACACAGCCTGGTATGACTTTAAACTACCATGCATGGCTCAAAAAGGCCCTAAAATACTACTTTTTGCATTGTTTTCTATTTTTCTTGTGCATTTAGGTTCTGTTTTCAAAAGTTACTAATTGACATTGTGTTCTCTAGTTTCTTCTTTTGCAAGATCACCAAGACACATGTGCATGCATCCACACATTGTCCTGGAATCATGATGATAAACTGATATCACAGATCATCTTGGAATCATGATGATAAACTGATACCAAAGATCACCCTAGAATCATGATGATAAACTGATACCACATATCATCCGGAATGACAGTAAACTACCACACTCTCATCTGACAAAGTCCGCTAAGACTATAAATTAGCTTACCTCCATAGTCCACCATGGCTATAAACTAGCACTACACCATCCACTATGACACTAAACTAGCAAAGTCCAATAGCTTATGATGTAAAACTAACCCACGAAAGTTTGCTATGAATATAAACTAGCAACATCTTCACTGACCTATATATATATTGCTTCATTTGACCACCTGTGCTCATCAAAGCCTACTGCATGAAACTGATGCTATTCAACACTCTGTATCCTTGAAACTCCATTCCTCCAAGTGCATTCAGGTCTAAAATGTTTTAGCTAACATCACTTGTGGTTTTCTTGTCTTCTTGTAGTTGAGTTTACAGGATGACACTCTGAGGTGTTCACACATAGATGCATTTCATCACAGCAACAAGACTCCACATTGCTCCTAACATTCACAACTGGGTTCATCAAACCATTCACAAGTACATTTCCTCATTCTTGATACATCCCTCAGTTACACCCCTTGATACATCCCATTCATCCCCAAGATTCTGCACACGTTGTTGCTCATTGTAACTCTCTAACCAGTGGCAACACAAAACGATGCACAACACATGACACAAGCATGAGTACAAAACTGACAACAAGCTCTTTCCAAAAAAAAATGAGTCAAACATAAAAGAAAAAAAGGGAAGAACGAAAAAGAGTAAAAAAACCAAAATAGAAAAATGCATCACAAGGTCATTGGCTCTTCCCACACATGCCCCAGGCAGGAAGAAAATTGTCTTAAAGGAAACATTCATGTCTCAAATGCTCATGTTACATCTCATCATTTGGCTTTGGCAGTTCACAACAGGTTCCCTTAAACACAGCACAAGGGTCATGTGTCTCCAAAGAACACACTCCCCATGCCTTGGTTCCAAGTCTACTAGAAAATAGCTATTGCCAAGGACCAACATGACTCGTTCACATGAGAGAACCCCTCTTTGCATTCTCCCTCCCACTCATAATCCCATGTACTTTGGAAACATGGTGCTATCACATCCATCCAATGGCCCATAGACAATGCTGAATGCCAAGTTGATTGTGGTGTTTTGTACTTATTTGTCGATACCTCTCAGGTAGATTCCTCCAGACATCAACAAAGAGAGGCCAATGAAACACCACAAAAATTTTGACAACACTTCCAGATACCTTTAGAGCCTCTAAAGTAGCTTCAAAAAGCCCATCATGGAGTAAGAAAGGTCCTCCTTGGGGCCCACAGATCACGACAGTAAGTCTTGGTATCAAGAATCATCAGTTTCAAGGTCAAAAAGTGCAATTTTGGCTAAGTACATTGTGCTTACACTACATAGCATAAGGATCAGCGTCACCAACTTTTGGAGCCCCAAAATTGAGCCAAAATAAGCCAAAATCAACCACAAGGACCCCCCATGACCTTAACCAAGGCCCCAGCAACACCCAGCCTCTAGAAAATTTAAATCTGGGCCTTAAATGGGGTATTTTCAATTGCTTACATTGGAGCTATATTTTCAGATGCTGCATGGTGCATGAATAGTGTGACCAAGCTGAAACAACCCAATTTAGATGTGTCATGGAAAAATTTTCACATGGATCGAATCCCGGGGACTAGGCAGTAGTTTTGTATGATCAAAAGTTCTAAAATATCAAAATTTGGACCTCAAATATGATACTTTCAGTTGCTCATGCTAGGGTCACATTTTGGTCATGCTATAGAGTGTGACCATAGCATGACCAAACAAAAATAGGACAAAACAAGCAGTTTCAGGGAGCATCTTCAACATCCAAGGAATCCCCAAGGACTTGTAGCACTTGTACCTATTCATAGGCTTCAAAAACTCTAAATTTGAGCCTCAAATATGCCATTTTGACTTGGTGACACTAGGGTTAGTTTTTCAGACGCTGCACAGCATATGAACAGCATAACAAACCCAAATAGGCCCAGAATGGCAGCTAAACAAAGTCAAACATTATACCCAAGCCACCCTAGAGAGTAGGAAGTAGTCACGAAACATCAAATAGGAATCATCATACAAAAATGAGCTCAAAATAAGGTAGAAAAACTTGGTGATGCTAGGTTTACTTTTTTAGATGCTACACAACGTATGAACAAGGTAACAAACCCAAATAGGCCCAGAATCGCAGCCAAAAGGAGTCAAACATTATACCCAGGCCACCCTGGGGAGTAGGAAATAATTAGGAAACATCAAATAGGCATCAACATACAAAAATAAGCTCAAAATAGGGCAGAAACACTTGGTGATGTTGGGGTTACTTTTTTATAGATGATGCACAGCATAATGCCTAGCGTAATCAACCAAAACATAGCCAAAATAGCCTTCAAATTAGCTCAAAATAGATGTGCAAAACCCTCTTGACCTTAGGCATACATATCCACTCCAAAAATGGGTCTAATAGGTCAAAAATGGGCTCAAAATGCATCATAAACCTTGGACACACTAGACTCTAACATGTTGGGCACCAGACGTTGACGCCAAAATAGGCTATGCACACATCAAAGATAGATCCACGCATGTTGGAGGCCTTGGTGGAGCAAAAATAGCATAGATCTATAGATCCAGAGGCCAAAAATCTAGATCCACTCTTGTACTTTAACATTCCTTGTACATTTTACATTTTTTTAGCTTATCAAGCTCTTATGCTGTGGATTACACATTCCGGCATAAGTGATCTTGGTCATGTTGCACCCTATACATTATAAAATTCTTTGCATCTACTCAAAATGTTTACACCTATCACACGATCCACATTTCCTGCATCTGGTAACCATGGATCTTCCACACAGATCCGAATCCCGTGCTCAAACTTACATAAATACCCTAATCTCACACTAAACCAGGGATGGCAAACTTCTAGGTTGGCAATTCTAAACACAGAAGGCTATAGAACGCTGGTCAAATTTCACCATACAAAACATGGTCATGCTGTGCAACTTTGAGCATCCAATTCTCTTAATGAATGCACCTTGTCTGATAGATACTCAACTGAATGCCTACAAGTCCAAAGTGACTTAGCGTTTTGTACGATGCAACCAAAAACTGCATCGTACACATTTCTAGGGACTTTCTCAATATTCCTTGGGAATTCAAGAAGGGTATCAATGTGAGTAGCTTCAAAAGGATTCCACTGGAGTTTGGCACCTGTACGTGTAAGTACTGCACATATGAATCAGCTATAATCAATAATGAACGTAAAAAAACACAATAAACCCAGACACTTAGCGTATACATAACACCCACATACCTAGTTCTAGATGAGCTTCTTGTAGGCAAGTGACCACGTCATTAATAATGCCCGTAAAAAAATCCATTATGCTAGGCATTTCAGGCCATCGCCTTAGCTGGTCAGTTGATGTGGGACAAGCAGGGGAGGTCACCTCAATCGGAACCTGTGATCCTGACGTCGCTGCCCAGGATGTATGTGCCTCAGAAATCTTAGCATCTACCTATGATGCTAAAGATAATTAGGATAATCAAGAACAACACATGAAAATTAAAGTAAATAGGATATGGATTGAGCTAAAAGGAACATACAAAAAAGCCCTTCACAGTTTGGCTTGGGTGGATCACCAAGCTGCAAAGATCCATCAAAGAAACCACCGAGGACATCTCTTTCATTACTGGATTTCCTAAGTTCATCCAAAGCCTCCATAAGCTTTGTCCCCATGATGCTTGTAACATCTTCCTCTTGTGAGGTGGGAGGTTCTTCAATTTCTTCTTCTCTTTCCTTCGGTTCTTCCTCCAGCCCCGTGACAACCACTGCAGGATCAACCATTGGGGCCAAAGCCTCTCTCTCTCTATCAAGACTTTCGTTTGATAATTCTAGAATCTTAGAGTTAGTATAACATAGTGTATATAAGTATAAGCCAAAAATAACAAAAGATGATAATAATAAATATATAACAATAAAATAAAGTACTTACCCTCCATTGGCAGTAAAAATCGAATCTTCTTTGCTCTTGGTGGTATCACATCTGGAGCAGACTCCCTTGGGCATTCTTTCCTCTTCACCTTTATCTTGGACTTCCCAACAGTCTCACAAATCAAACATTTAGCCATTTTAATAGACGTGCATAGCCTAGGCAATTCCAATCCCAAGCTATCATGGGAATGATGGGAATGGCAAGCCACACCCCCAGTAGTGACTGATACTAATTCCTCAATGTCTTCCAATGGATCCTGGGATCTAGTGGTGTTATAGAAATGGCAAATCCAAGGGCAGGACAGTGTGAACAATCCCTTAAAATATAGTGATTATTGTCATAAACTACTAGGAACTCAACAAACCCACATAGGTACCATGCGAATAAAGCAAATGTAAAATGGGATATGGCATGGATGTTTAAACGTAACCTAACAATCTCTCCACGAAAACCAGATCTAAGAAACTATGCCCAGTTATAGCACATGCCTCTCTCTAAAAATTCATGTATCACACGTGCAGACTCAATCCCAAGGTTTCTTCCTTGAGAAAGAGTTTTGGGAAAGGCTTGTTCCAAGAAGAGAGGATACAGGAAGTTGTCTTCTAATGATTGAGTATCATCTCGCATGGCAAAGTTGTTAGGACCCCGAGACATGCCTAACCACTCCTCAAGCTCTTTTATGACTTGTCCTTCTTTAGTTGTTGTATCTATGGTCACCCTAGCATCATCCATGGGCAAGCTAAAAAGATCAGAAAGGAACTCAGTGGTCAGGTGGAAACACACCTTGACTCCTCGAACCCATGTGATAAAATGGGAAGCATCATCACTAAAAGAATCAACAATGGTGACCATCTTAGTAGTTGGAATGCTAGGGGTCAAAGCTATGAACAAGTCCATCAGACCTACCCAGGTAAGATGGCAGATGAACAAATTAGAAGCTTTCTTCTGCAACCATTTTTGTAACTGCTCTACCTCCCCATATGTCGTAAAAAGTGTGGCCTCAGTATGCCCTATTATAATGGTAACTTCTTCAGGGGGGATGACTGCTATAAAAAGAAAACATACAGTGGAGAGTTAAAAACACAATATATGATGACGCAACAAAAGAGAAAATGGATTCTAGAATGTGATCATTTACAATCAATAAATGATGTAGATGGGGTAGGTGTAGGATCAATTCTTTGAGGTAAAATTGGCCCATTAGGAGACCAATCCTTATGTAACCAACCATGAACTTGGCAGTGTTCAAAAGCTTTCAAAAACTGCCTATGGTAGTCAACAATAGCCACTTTTATCTAGTCCTGTACCATAGCATGAAGAATGAGGCCCACCATGAATGTCTCTAGTGTTGTGCATGCTAAGGCAAGCCCACCATCATCATTGTGTATCCCATTCTCATCAAAACGAGGCCTACATAGGAAAACAACATTCACATTTAGATGATAACATAAAATTAAAAAAAAAAGAATCAAAAATTAAAGTAAGACACAAGAATGCATACCTATCCACTTTATATACTATCCTAGGTGGGTTTTGGAATAGAGTGTGCACACGGAAGGCTAAGAAAAGTGTGTTGCTGCTATTGTAATGACTACAAGTAGGTAGCTCTCACACATGATTCAAGGGATGTGTAGATCTAGGACCCTTAGTAGGGCCTCCCTCAACTCTGAAAATCCCCTCATCTATGTCGATAACAAAGGCAAGCATGCTTCATGTAAACCCAGGTAACACAGTCTCAATAACATCACGAGCCAACTGTTCACTCAGGTGAGACCATATAACCATACTAAAATTTTGCAGGATGAATGACAAAAATGAACTAACTCCAGGATGGAACCATATCACATGGGGCCCAATGTGCATGTCATAGGAAGNTAGGATGGAACCATATCACATGGGGCCCAATGTGCATGTCATAGGAAGGTGTCTTCGATCCAAAGGGGCCAAACTAAGCAAGTACACCAACAAGCTCAACTACGAGAAGAGAAGGTGTAGGTCCCTTGCATATAACCAAAATAATAGGTAAGTGAAGAATTTAAATGCTAACAATAGTGAAAATCACATAAACCAAAAATCACATAAACAAATACTTTAAATGCACAGCTCCACCCCATGAGTCAAGGACACCAATATCCATTTAGTGTATCTGACGCTCATTGGGCTATATTGAAATCCATTTCATAGTAAATCCACACACAAGTATAGAACATGAACATGAACACTCACTAAAACAATGTTTAAATCATCAATCTCAAGAAAATAATAAACGATATAAACATAAAAATTAGCAAATGACAAACATCTTGGCAGGCACTTTACATCTTCGTGTCTCAGCAAAAGGGAAGCCTGGACATTCACGTTTAAGGTAATCCCTTCAATCACTCACACTAGCCTTCGTGACCAAACTTACATTGGCCTTTGTAGCTGAACTCATGCTAGCCTTCATGGCCCAACTCACGTTGTGGCCAGTTGCCAAGTGGCTCATGCTAGGAGGGCTCAGTTGGGACTATCCTAGCAAAACCATGTCATCTCTCCCCAGCACTCACGTTGTTTTCCTACATTCCAGCTCACGTTGGGAACCTATAGCTCATGTTGCCTAGAGAAATTTATATTCACATTGTCCAAAGAACAAGAAAAGAAAAAACTTGACACTGCCTTGGAACCCTTGTCTTGTGCATAGAGAAAATTGATGCTGCTTAGAAAACTTTGCAGTCACACTGGAAACCTCCCCAATAATGCGGCTCACGCAGCAAGAAAAAGGAAAACCAACCTTCCCCTGCACTCATGCTAGCTTTCCCTTCTCCTAGAACCCATGATGCTAGGAAACCTGGCACTCATGCTACCAAGTAGGCTCAAAACCCTCAAGAAGCCCAAGGAGGCTAAAAAACCCTACAGCCCAGGAAGCCCCAAAAGCCTGAAAACCCAACCCATGCTACCAAGAAGCCCTAAAAGCTCACACTATCCAGGATATTTTTGGCACTCATGATGTGCTCATCCCAAAAAAAATGCAAAATGAAACAAAATCTAACTTGCACTCATGCCCTACACACATGCCATGGACATGCTAACACCATGAAAATTAAGAACAGCAAGTCACAAGTCCCTAAAAAAATCCCAAAATTGTAGCCACAAAATTCTGCCATAGGTAACGCTGTCTACAAATGCCAGAGAAAAGCAAAAGAAAGAAAATCTACCTATGCAGGGCCACATCCCACGTTGGAATCCTAACTTGGGGGAGACGTTGGAGAAGCTCTTCACTCTCCTCCACAAATGCCAAATCTTGTTGCCTCTTCCCTTGTTCTTGGCTTGCCTTTCCTCTATCCTTTTCCTTCATGGTTGCCTTGCTCATGCTGATGCTGACACTATAACTCACATTGCACTCCTAGCTCACGCTGTAGTACAAGAACTCATGCTAGCACAAAACCCCCTTCCTTCACTTCAAAAATCCCTTTTTAAACCGAAAACATTCCATTTTATTTTCTCTTATTTTATAAATTTAAATTTACCATGTCTATTTTTTTATTTATGTCATCTTGATTTTATGATGGCCTTGTATTCCTCATTATTCCAGCCTTTGGAGATGAGGCCAAAATTTTTTTAAACAGGATGAAAAGTTTAAATCAAAGAAAAATGTATATACATACATATATATATAGACATTTGAAAAATTCATAAAATTTTAAAGTCTCATAAACTTATCATTTTCAAAAAATTTAAAAATCAAAAATGCTCTATGCGCTCAGTCCAAATGACAAGTCAACATGAATATCATCTAGCCCAATATGGCCTAAAACTACCATACAGTCTAGTACAGCCTAAAACTGCCATGACTACCATTGTGTCCCACAATTTTTTCAGTACATAGTTTGATTACCCTATGTTTATTTACATTTAGTAACTCTTTCACCAAGGGGGTGTCTCTTACTTCGCTCCCATTTTAAATTGGCAGGAGCAAGCACATGGCCACCAAGAATATCCTTTCAACATTGTTTCTCAGTGGACCATATGGGGAGGTAAAAAGAGTAATCAATCCAAAATCCTTGGATCTAGACCCATCCACCTATAGACTATCCTAAAAATGTGACTAAGACTTTGGACATAGAAGCTGATAATATCACTAAAGACCCTCTAGTTGAAATCCCCATTACTACATTCAATGGCAAAACTAGAAGATTGAAACTAAGTGCCCTACTAGACTCACAACTTGTCAATGACATCACTCAAGTACTGAAAAACAACATAAAAACATTTGCATGGTCATATACCAACATGCTAGGATTAGACCCCCGAAGCATCCAACACAACATCATTCTCGATGAAAAAATTAAGTCGATAAAACAAAAGGCACGTAAGGTTATACCTGAGGTGGCTTTGGCAGTCCATGCTAAAATCACAAAACTTTACCAAGCTGGTTTCATTTGGGCCATTGATTATTCTGATTGGGTATCAAACATTGTTGTAGTCCCTAAGAAGAATAGTAGTATATGCATATGCATCAACTTCCATGATCTTAACATAGCCACTATAAAGAATGACTTCCTACTACCCAACATTGATCAACTTATTGATACAACTGTTGGGCATGCACTATTATCCTTTAAGTATGGATTTTCAGGATACAACCAAATAAGAATCAATCTGGAACATCAACTAATAATAACGTTTATGACACCTTGGGCCACATTCTGCTATACAATGATGTTGTTTGATCTTTAAAATGCAGGAGCAACATATCAACCAGCAATGACATATATATTTAGTGATGACATGCTCAATTTTCTCAATGATTACATTGATGATATCGTAGTTAAATAAAAAACAACCAAACAACATGCAAAAGATCATAACCTAGTGCTTAAACATTATCTCAAATATGACCTTAGACTCAATCCAAAGAAGTGTGTCTTTGGTGTCAAAATGGGCAAGATGCTTGGTTTCGTAGTCTATGAAACAAGAATACAGGTAGACCCAGATAAGGTTAAGGTAATAACTAATATGCAACCACCAAAAAACCTTACCAAATTACGTGATCTTCAAGGTCGGCTACAATTCATTAGAAGCTTTATCAAAAGGTTGACAGATAAGTTGAGACCTATGCAGCACCTATTATGAAAGAATATGCATGTCCAATGGACCCAACAATGTCAGGAAGCATTCAAGAACGGCCAATAGTTTATCCTCCTCAAGGTGATAAACCCTTCTACATCTACCTTGCAACTTCCAATTCTTCCATCCCATCAATGCTTTGTCAAAAACGTCAAGATGGAGTCGAGATCCCTATATATTACCCAATCCACACTTTAATTACCTATGAACAATGATACAATGACATAGAGAAATCATGCCTCACCCTCATCTTCTCCCTGAAGAAATGATAGCATTATCTCTTCCGCAATCAAGTTTACATCATTTGCAAAGATAATGTACTCCATGCCATTACTAACAACATTTACGAGTCAAGTAGGATAGCTAGGTGAAAAGAAATAATTGTAGAGTTTTACCTACACTATGTTGCTCAATCTTCCACAAAAGGTCAAGTAATAGTCATGCAATTAACCATCTCGCCAACGTACGATCAAACAATGATAAACCTTGAATTCCCAAATAAGAATATTAATAGTATAGACACCATACCCGAAAACTACGAGCCAATCCTCTATTTCGATGGAGCCTCAACTTCCTAAGGAGGAAGTATTGCAGCAATTTTAAGGTACCCCTCTAAAGAAATCCAACCCTTCACCTATTGATTAACCTTTCCTTGTACCAATAACATGGTAGAATACAAAGGTCTTCTCAGAGGTCTTCGAGCAGCATTGACTTCAAGAATCACACATCTTGTAGTTTGACGTGATTCACTGCTAGTCATTAATCAAGTCACTAAGGTTTACGCATGTAAGGATCTCCATTTGAAACCATATTGTGATTTGACCATACATCTACTGAGGCAACTAGTAGAAATAGATATACAGCATGTCCCTAGAAGCAAAAACACCATCGCTGATGCACTTGCTACATTAGACTTAAACATGACACCCAAAATGTTCCATGTATTGCCTAGCTCTATAACAAGTTGTGACGAACCTATAATTGACACTCTTGGCAAAATTTCTATAGCATATGTTAGTACAACACACACAATAGAATTGTACGATGACATAGAAAAGTACCTACTATGAGAAAAACCTTCACAAAATTTGACAAGTGCTCAAAAAGACGCCATGTGAAAACGCTCTTAGCAGTATGCATTAATAGGGGACACCTTGTGTTGCAAATCCTATGAATGCATCATGCTAATCTATGTTAGTAGCATTGATGGTCAAAAATTTGTAGAACAAGTCCACAAAGGACTTTCTATAGGGCACATAGTATCCAAAGCTATGGCAACAAAGATTAGGCACCTAGGCTACTACTGGCCACACATGGAGTACGATTGTATTTCCAAGGTCAGAATATGTGACATTTGCCAAAGGCATAGTATTCTAATACATGTACCACCTAATGAATTTCACACAACACAAATCACATGGCCATTCCATAAATGGGGATTAGACTTAATTGGACCATTAATGCCATCATCCTCTGTGGGACATAGCTTCATTATCACAGCAACTAAATACCTCACAAAATGGGTAGAAGTTATTCCCCTTAGGAACACCACTTTAAAACATATTTTCACTTTCATAATAGAAAATATTGTGACCTGTTTTGGTATTCCAATGACCATCATTACCAACAATGGACCATAATTCAACAGTGCAGATACTAAAAGCTTTTGTGAAAGCTTGGGTTTTAAACATGCATTATCATCACCTTATTACCCATAGAGCAATTGTCAGGTAGAGTCTATAAATAAAACAGTCATCATGGTGCTCAAGAAGATGTTAAATCAAAGCAAGAAATGATGGCACAAACAATTAGTCTATGCATTGTGGGCATACAGAATGACACATCGAACATCTATAGGTAAAACTCCATATAGTATTCTATATAGATCTAGAGTTGTTTTACCTTTAGAGTTATAGGTTCCCTTGTGGCTTATAGCTCTCTTAGGCCTCCTTGATGAAATTCAAAGCAATGAACTACACATTGCTGACCTTGAATCGTTGGAAGAGGAATGCGTGCGAATGATTGATCAAATTGAGTGGTACCAAAAACAACAACGACAATGACACAAACATGATCTACATAAACACCAAATTAAAGAAGGAGACTTAGTCCTTAAGGCCATCCATGAACATTCAGATAAGTTCTTAGCCAATTGGGAAGGGCCTTACTTAGTCATCAAGGTGTACAATAACAGAGCATTCAAACTTGCTGACATGGAAGAGAACTAGTTTACTAATCCCACAAATCATCTGTACCTGAAATGATACTATGTTTGATCAAAGTAAGGTACATAATGTCCTGGCATCATGACTTAAAACTGATACCACAGAATGTCATCACATCATGACTTAAAATTGATACTACAGAATGTCTTGACATCATGACTTAAAAAAATGAAAAGCTGAAAGCCCTATCCCTGCAGTATTGCCGATTGTCCAATAGTTTCATGGCATCAACTGACGAAAATTTAAAACAGGCGTTGTGTAGAGACCTGAAACCCTTAACACTGAGAACCATTCAAGACCANTTGTGTAGAGACCTAAAACCCTTAACACTGAGAACCATTCAAGACCACCATTGTTGCTGCTAATTTTGTTGCATCTTCCATGAGCATCAAAACAATCTGGCCTTTGAAATTGTTGCATTTTTGCTCGCCGATTTGAGCGCAGGCCACCGCAACCGGAGGATAACCGAAAGTGCAGAACCAAAATCTTCGAACCTTGATATCAAAATTGTAGGCATTTTCCAGAGGTTATGACAGTTGCTGATCCAGATGGAACACACGGTGACATTTCCTAATCTGGCGACAGGGTATTCGCCTGTGGAGGCAGTTGTTGGAACGTCTTCAATCAAGAAATCGGTTGCAGGATCGATGGCTTCGCCTTCAAGCTCGTATTTTTGGTCTTCCGAATTTTGAAGTGTATAAAGTTAACCACCGCTACTTCCAAAGGGGGGAAGATTAAATTAGATTTTTATAAAATCATTATAGCTTAGGGACATTTAGGAATTTAAATTAAATTAGGCTAGCTTAAGTTCTAATCTTTAACCAAATATTTAGATAAACAAGACTTACAAGTAGTTTCCTGATAAAATTAAATTAGATCACATTAGGAATGCTACAAATTAACATATGAATTACATCTCCATTTATGCATTATACATATTAGCCCATATATCAAATTCATGGTTATTACCCCATCACTACATGAAATAAAATATTTTTTATAATTTAAAAAGAAAAAAATAGAACAATTATGAGATATTCATGCAATATCTTATGAAAGGAACATATGGCTATTATCCCTTTAATTTATAACTATAATATTCGTAACTAAATTTTAGCCTTTTTTATCTCTTTGGTGGTTGCAACCATCCAAAATTGTTGTAACTTACCTAACTTGTTGGATAAAAAATCTCCTAGCTTGTTGGGCAAGTAATTTTATAATTGGATAGCTCAATTACTTGGGAGTAAAGTTAGCTAGGATATTTAGTAAGTAATCTCCTATTGGTTGGCTAAGTTACTTGGGAGAGAAGATAGGAAAGATATTTTTAAATATGTAACTTCCCTACCTACCTTGGAACCCTATAAAAAGGCTTCAAGGGTCGAGAAAAGAAAAAGGGGGGGGAGTATCATCATCACACTTGGAAGATTTGTAAAGAAGATGGCTTGCTAGAATAAACATTTCAGCCTCTTTGTCAGGGTCCTGTGAGTTATGCATTTCATTTTTTGTTTTGTTTAAATTGCTTAGCTAGTGGTTTAGATAGTATCATCCTTGGCGAGTAATTTTGGGATTTTTAGATTGCTCTTATTGTTTTTGTTGCCCGATAAAAATTTCTGTTAAAATTTTACCATAGAAGCGCTAGTGAATAAAAGCCTTAAGAGCATTTTAGTAGTAAATTTCATTATTGTGCAACTTTTGGGAACTGCTATTGGGTTGTTGGAAGAGAGCCTCTGTTTGTAATCACACCGTGGAACAATTTAGTACCCGAGAGGGTTCAGAAAATCTTTGGTATTTTGATGGGACCAGAATAGCTTCTTTATCTTTAAAGTGATTTTCCGTGTTATTTCAATCAGAAATTGTCAAGTCTTTTAAAGGTTCT
>MNCI01018806.1:0-10214 GCA_015680685.1 Gnetum montanum
GCCAAACATATAATTTCTGCAACAACCAAAATGACAGCAATAAATAAAACCCTTTTGTTACTCATTTTAATCGTTCCTAGAATTAGATTAAGCCTCAAGCCTCATCTAAATTTATACAAATCACATTTGCTAATACTTTTGTTCAACTACATGTGAGTGAGTAGCCGTAGGGCCATGTTGAAGATGACCACACTATAAGAAGACACAACTTAACTAAACTAGGCACAGCCCAGTAACACACCTTACCTGCAACAATAGAAAACCTTTAGGACACTGGAGAATGAGCACTAGTTGTCACCAGGGTGATAGTGCTAAGTGCCTGACTTAGCCAACTACTCACAACGAATGCACAACAATGCTCAAGCACAGAGGAAACACAATTACAGGAAAAACTCCCAACCTTTACTCACAAAGGGATAATACAACAACACGTATAGAAGGTTCCCACACAATGTGAGCAACATCTCTTGTATTTACAAACACGGGCATTGCCAGCCTTGCCAGTACGCTTCCGTAACTGGCACTATCTCATGGAGCTCACCCCAATAGCTCTAGAGGTGCCCCAACACCTTTTCTATTTATAGGCGTAGGCATTCCCGCCCTTGCCAGTACACTCCCATAACTGGTGCTACATCATGTAGCTCTAGAGGTGCACCAACACCTCTTGTGTTTATAGGTGTAGGCATTCCTAGCCTTGCCAGTATGCTCCCGTAACTGGCGTACATCTTGTAGCTCTAGAGGTTCTCTAACACCTCGTGTTTATAAGCATGAGCATTCTCGACCTTGCTTGTACGCTTCCGTAACTGGTGCTATATCCTATATCTCTAGAGGTGCCCTAACACTTCTTGTGTTTACAGGCATGGGCATTCCCAGCCTTGCCAATACGCTCTCGTAATTGGCGCTACATCCTGTAGCTTTAGAGGTGCACCAACACCTCATGTTTTTACAGGCGCAGGCATAGCCAACCTTGCCAATACATTCTCGTAACTAGTGCTACATCCTGTAGCTCTAGAGGTGAACCAACACCTCGTGTTTACAGGCACGAGCATTCCCAGCCTTGCCAATACACTCTAGTAACTGGCACACATCATGTAGCTCTACCAAACCGGATGCACTGTATCTTACAGGTGTGTTGGCTTATGCAAGCTAGCTTATGCCCATAGAAGCACATACAATTTGGAGCGTAAGAGCTTGACAAGCTCACAAATGGTGAAATTTTACAAAAATGATAGTGTACAACAAGAGAAATTGACTCTGGCTCACTGGATCCATGGACTGATTGCTGTAGGATGTCAATGTGAGTGGTTTTGTGGTTGTTTGAGGAATTTTTATTCCACAAAAGCTTCCAGCATGAGTTTATTTTGTCTTGGCGTATCCTAAGCATGTGTTTGGCATGCTTTTGACTGGGCGTGACCAGTACTCATGCTGGACTCATGCTGTACTCATGCTGCCAGCATGACCTCAGCGTGACCTGCTAAAAATGACATATTTCACACCAATTTTTGATTCTTGAAGCCTATTATTTGAGTGCAACAATTGTTTAACTATGGTTGACATTGAGAGTGATTTACAAGTCAAAAATTGAGCTTNTTTTGACTATGGTTGACATTGAGAGTGATTTACAAGTCAAAAATTGAGCTTGGATGTGCCTTGTTTTGAACCACTTGTGGTAGCTCATGCTGGACTCACGCTGCCAGCGTGAGCTTAGTGTGACCACAGCGTGAGCTAAAAAAGCTTTGCAACTTTAGACCTAAAATCTAGAATTCTAGAGGCTAGGACTTGAAGTTGTCAATGATGAACCTTGAGGATGACTTGCACCTTTGAAATCAAACCATTTCAACTTGGTTTTGAGGCTCTCAGAGTTGGTCATGCTGGACTCACGCTACCAGCGTGACCTCAACGTGACCACAACGTGAGTGAGAAAATTTGTACAAGTTGGCCTAAAATTTGAACTCTCGAATGCTAAAACTTGAAGTGGACAATAGTGACCCTTGCGGATGACTTGCACCCTCAGATTTGGACCATCTTTGACTTGATCTTGAAGCCATTGGAGTAGCTCATGTTGAGGGCAAGCTAGCTTAACAAGCTGAGTGTGAGTTACATGCCTTAGTCAAATTTTTGCCTCCCAAAAGCTCAAAGAGGCTATGAGTTATTATTGTTTCAAAGTGTTAGGCTGAAATTAGTGGTGTTTCATTGGCCCCCTTTGTTGACATCTGGAGGAATCCACCTGAGAGGCGTCGACAAAGAAGTACAAGACACCATGACCAACCAAGCACCAAGCATTATCCATCGGCCCCTGGCTGGATGTCATCGCACTGTGTTCAAAAGTCCATGGGATTGGGGAAATGCAGTACAAGATGCAAGGGGATTAATTGTAACTTGGGGGAGATTAGGAGTTGATCAAGGATTATAATTGCTATTGATGAGTGGCTAGGTACCCCTACGCCCAACCATATGAATAATAGGCATTCACACATGACTCGATCGAATTCCGTAGATTGTAAGCACTTAACATACACCAGACCCTAACCAGTGAAACCTTGGGTTAGAATGTTCGTTGTCTTCCTAATCCCACTTGTGACGTTCTATTTGCGATGGTTAACTGAGATTAAGGCTAATGATTTTTATAGCTTTTTACTTATCTTTTAACGTCTAATTATCTTGAAAAGTAAGGCTAGGGTATTAAGTAATCTAAGACTATCTTAATCTAAACCTTAACTACTCCTAGCATAAGTAGCCGATCCCATCTTCCGGGCACGTTTTGAGCATCCCCTAAACACTACTGGGTTACCAGACATTAAGCGTCACTAGGTTACCAAGTGTTGGGTTTACGGTCAAGATGGTCGTACTTATGGTCTTTACAAAATTATAAGAGAGCAAAAACAATTACAATAACAATAACAAAAACTTAAGTAATTATCAAAGCATAAAAATATTAAACTAATGAATGCAATAAATGACTAAGTCCAAATGCTGCAAGGAATGCTTGAAGAGTTCATCTTTATTGCCATCACGCCAATGGGCTCAGATACATCAATGCTCGAATAAAGAGCCAACCACTTTTCTTACACTTGCTGCAAGCACTTGGAAAATATTCTATCTCCTATGGGAACAAACTACAAGAGCTTCGCTACAACTAACTGAAAGATACTTAAATGAGGTGGAAGGCCCTCTTATTTATAGGCCGAAATAGGCTCTGTGTAAATGGGGCCATGTCAACGCATGGAAGGCTACGTCGACGCAGCCTAGTCGATGCATCGATTAATGACACTTTATCAGCTATCAAAATTGTGGGAGAGGAATGCTCTCATGTGAACAAGTCATATTTTTGGTCCTTGTCAATAGCCAGTGTTTAGCAGACTCGGAACCAAGACATCGGAGGTGCGTTCTTTGGAGAAACAAAACTCTTGTAGAGTGGTTACGGGAGCCCATTGTAAATAGCCAAGACCATGCGATGATGTGCAACATGATCTTTTGAGATACGAGTGTAACTATTTTTCTAAGACAATTGCCCCCTCGCTTGGGGCTTGTATGAGAAGAGCCAATGATCTTTGGTTTATGATGTCAACGGGGTCATGACAACCTTTTCCGTGCATTTTGCTCTTTGATTTTTTTGTTCTTTTTCTTTTTGTTTTTTTATTTGTATTTGTTTTTCTTTCTATTCTTTTTGGACTTTTTGAAAGAGCTTACTTTTAGTGCTATACTCATGCTCATGTGCTTGCATTTGTATCATGTACCATGCACTGTGTTTTGCATTGCAACTGCTTAAAGAATCACAGTGTGCAACATTGTATCAAGAGCTTTCGGATGAGTAGAATGTATCAAGGGGGTGTACTTGAATAGGATAAGGGGAACATGATGGGGAATAGGGAATGTATCAGGAGTCGAGAATGTACTTATGAACGGATTGATTAACCCAGTTGCGTGCGTTAGGAAGAATGTGGTACCTTGTCGTCATGATGAAGTGCATCTGTGCACGAATGCCTCAGGTGTGTCATTCTACAAACACAACTCCAAGAAGACAAGAAAAGCCACAAATGATTTAGTTAACTAAGCACTTTAAACTTGAAAACAAACAAGGAGATGGAGCCACCATGTGCAATTTCAAAGTAGACAAAATCATGAACAACATCAGCTTCATCAGGGCTCATGAGACAAATTGTGTAGCAAGTCTTTGTGGAACACGTACAGCTAATTGCAGCAACATATCTTTTCAAGTATTGCCTGGTCATCAATGATGTTGCCAGTTTATAATCTTAGAAGACTGTTGCAGGTTAGTTTCATGTCATAACCCTTTGGATGACACCAATTTAGCATCGTAGCAGACGGTGCAGTGCTAGTTTATAGTCGTAGCAGACTATGAAGAGGCAAACCAGTTTATAGTCTTAGTGGACTTTGCACGCTAGTTTTATGTCATGGCGAACAAATGTGGTAATTTAGTGTCATGCTAGATGAAGCTTTGTGGTGTCAGTTTACTGTCATGATTCCAGGACACTCTACGGTGCCAGTTTCAAGTCATAGCCCCAAGACTATTCTATGGTATCAGTTTTAGGTCGTGATGCTAGGACCGTTCTATGGTATCAGTTTTAGGTCGTGATGATAGGACCATTATGTACCTCAATTTCATCAGACATAGTACCGTTTCAGGTACAAGTGATTTATAGGATTAGCAAACTCATTCTCGTCCATGTCAACAAGTTTGAATGCTCCATTATTGTACGCCTTTGTAACTAAGTAAGGCCTTTCTTCACCTGTGAGTGTTTTATTATGGTGCTTATTTTTGTATGGTTTTATTGTTTTTAATGTTACTATTACCGTTCTTCTAGGTTTTGTATTCATGAGTTGTTTTGTTATGCTTACTTGTTTGTTTGTTTTTTTCATTCCGTTATAGGGACATAGTAATGATGATGCTGGCCCTAGTGGGGCGGGAGCGAATGATATGGATCCAATCATGGCATAATGTGTTGGAAGTTTATTACCATATTGGCATTCAATATTTATTTATTTTTATATGTTTTCTCTTTTTATTTTTTTCATTTTTTTTCTTGTTTTCTCAAGTGTATTGTGAATATACGCGTGTAGCTGAATGTAAAATGAGATTTCAAAATGTAGAATGAAACGTAAGGCAAATATTTGTAAAAGGAAAAAGTAACAAGAATGCATGAATTGAAATTACAACTTATAATATGTAGATGAAAATTTGACAAAACGTAACAAAAGTCTGTAAACTTGTGACTTACTAAGCTCTAGTTTAAGGCCATTTCGGGCCATGCACATCAGTTTAAAGTCATGGTGGACTTGTATCTATGTTGAAAGAAAATAATGAGGGATTACTAGTTTTAGGCCATAGTGGATCGAAGGCGATAACGGTTTTTGGGAAACTTCAAAAGGAACCGGCCATTTCTGACTGTGGCTAGTTTAATGTCATTGTAGACATTCGTTGGCAGTTTAACGTCGTATTGGACAGCTGGTAGTTTAACGTCATTTCGATTGCTTGATATTTTGTTCTAGTTATTGAGTTGGCTTTTTATTTTTTATAGTTTGATGTGAGGGGTAGGGCATGTAGGTACGATCTTGTACTCCCCTTCCCCTTCACTGGAGATGTTAAAAGGTAGTTCTGACCAAGAGACATCAACAGGAATGGCTCCTATGTCTGTGTTGTCTAGTGCTTCCTCAGTTTTAGTAGGATCATGAGTTAACGGTTGGTTCATGTCTTGAAGTATGCTCATGGTTTCTTGTTTAGGTTCAGAGAACTCAACCTTTGATCCTTGATCCATTCCGAGGTGCAAGGGAGTAAGCAATGTTGTCGTGTCCCAGTGTATGATGATTTCACCATCCTCGTAAGGTAGGTGGATTTCTTGATGGATAGGTGAGGATACGGCTCTAAGTTCAACTAGCCTAGGCCGTCCTAGAATCAGATTGAACCCTGGCATTTCATCAACTAGTATGAATTCAACCAATGTGGGGAACTAGTCCCCTGCTACGAAATCCAAGGTAAGCATGCCTTTTACCACAACATGGAAACCACTGAAGGATTTTAAAAAAGATGTTGTTGTGGGCTATATTTGCTCTGTAAGACCTAGTTTTTCAATGACAGGAAAGGGTATTACGTTTGTTGCTGCACAGTCATTGACATGCACCCTACGTATCTTGAAGTGGTTGACTTGTATTGTTATAAACATAGGGGTTTTAGTGACCTCTCCCATTTTCTCATCTTGATTAATGTCATTGGCACAAAATTCTAGGGATGTGGACCTTGATTCTTGAGGTTGTGGAGATAGTACTGCATAAATGGACAGCTCATCCACAAGAAGGTCTTCACTAACAGGAATCAAAGTCAACATATGCACAAGAGCTTCCCTATGTACCAGTGAGGTCATTACTAGATCATACAGGCTTAAGGAGGTGTTCTTTTGTTTCAAAGCCTATGTGACTTGGGTCAATGCACTTGCTAAATCCTTACCACTTGGAATTCTTTTGTCTGTGCATACTTGGTCCATTTGACCCAGCATTCGTATCTCTTGTGGAGGGATTCTTGTGTTAGCAACTGAGGATGTTGAGTTTGGGACATTGGAAGTACTAGTATTCTTGTCTTGATGACTTGTGCTAGGCTTACTGGTGGGTGGAACCATAGGAACAACATCCAACGGTATGGGCTTTGGTGGTCCTAATTTGTGCTCATGATGTTATCTTTCTAGGTGCTCTCTTGTCAGCCTGTTAGCAAGGTGTTCTCGCATGGGTCGCAGGGGAATGGTAGGGGGTTGTATGTTAGGGTGTTTTGGCACCCAAATCACAAAGGGAGTGGGTCAGTTTTTTGATGGTGTGGTCGTTGTTGCAATAGAAGGAGGTACACGGATGATGAATGGCTTTTGTGATGTGGGAGATGTGCATATGATGAAAGGGGTTTGGGGAGGCGTTGGGGTAGGTGTAGTTTCAGAAGGCTTACAAATTACAAAAGGTTTTCTAGGAATGTCTTATCCATTCTCCACATGGATAGTGTTAATCACATATGGTGCATCATTAGTATTGAGAGGATCCTTGTAGACCCCCATGGGTTGGTTTTGGGGCTTTACTAGGTTTGCCTCGTCAAATACTATTTCACCCCTATTAATCATGCGTTGTATATCTTGTTTTAAGGTGAAGCAGTAGTCAGTTCCATGCCCACACCATTGGTGATATTCACAAAACTTGTCCAACCTAAAGCCTCTTGGAATGGGGGGCTCATTGGCTATCGCTAAGGTTGGGTTTTTAGCCAACTCACTGAATCTATCATGTTTTTGGAACACCGCGGGGGACATTTGTTTATGCTTGATTAACCCAGCCTTTAGGAGTTGATTTAACAATTGTGAAGGCTTCATAGGTAAGGGTGTGTACTAGGTAGGATCTTTTCATTCAAATGTATGAGTGTGATCCATGTTTGTGGTTTTAGTCGAGGAAGATTCAGGTGTAGGGGTAGATGCAATTCTTTCATGGCTGGTTGGAGTAGCAGGTTGTTTTCCTCTTTGTCTTGGATTGTTTGGTCGGGCTGTCTCCACCACTGCTACTACCATCGTTTTAGACTTATCCTTATTCTTCCTCATATGTTGGCTCTTAAAAGTTAAGTAAGCTGGGTCATTACTTGATTACGCTGCCTCTTCTATGTTTTTAATTTGTGAAAATGCTTGACTCAAAGTACGAGCACTCAAATAATAAAGTTTTGATTTAACAAAGTCATTCACGGTAGCCTTAAGAATGGTAAGCAAGTATGTTTCGGGTATGGGCTCGTGAAGTTCATTCAGGGCTGCGCTCCACCTTTGGATGAATTTTTGCACTGGCTCTAATGGCACTTTTTTAATCTGAATCAGACCATCTAGGGTGGCTTCAGGCTTTAAATTATATTTAAAATGGGTAACAAACTGATGTAGTAGATCTTCTAGAGAGGATATGGAGTTATGGGGTAAAGCTTGGTACCAGTCTAAGGCTCTTCCTATCAGAGACATAGCAAATACACGTAGAATTGCATGAGGCTAGGCTTGAAGCAATAGACATTCTAGTTGAAATGTTACCAGATGGACGTTTGAATCTCCCTCTCCATTGTACTTGGTTAGTTGAGGTAATGAGATTCCCTTTGGTAAGGTTAACGGTGGAACTGAAGGATGGATTGGGTCATCTTGGTAGAAGTCCAGCACCTTGACTTCCTCAGTGTTTACAGTTTTAAGGTGCTTTAACTCTTCATTTAATGAGTGCATCATTCTCTTTGTGTTTGCCCACTCTTGGACGGTAGGCAGACCGACTAGTTGAGTAGATTGCGATTGGTAATAGTTTGATTGTTGTATTGTTTGTGGAAAGGGAGACTATTGGATCATTGGTGGAGCAACATTCAGAGATGGGATTGTAGGGTGTGGTACATTGTAGTGAGAAGTTTGGTATTACTGAACAGCTGGTGAAACCCATTGCCTAGCCACAGTTTGTGAGGTGACACCCTGAACGTGTTGGCTTGAAGTAATCAAAGGTGCTCCATGGATTTGTACTTGTGGTATGTAGTGGATGAACGTGGAAGCTGGTATAACTGATGGCATCCCAATTACTTGGGGTTGGAAGATTGATCCTGAATTATTTCGAGGAGGGGGTTGTTGGAACTGCACTTGCGAGGGTATGATGGAGATTGACGCATATGATTGAATGTTGGGCATGGGGAAGGTTGGAATGGTAGTGGGTACTTCCTGTAGAGAAATCGGCGCTCGAGCATTTGCAGATAAAGGAGGAAGTATGGTTTCTTCTTGGAAAGGTTGGAATGCTGGGTTTGTATGGGCATGAGGACTGATGGTATGGTATGAATCCCATGCTTAGATTAGGCTGCAAAGTCGTCTTCCTCATCTCCACTTTGAGGCTCTTTTGGAGGTGGCTGCAAGGTTTGATTCCTTGCCATGAGAAGCTGAGATATGAGACGATGATGGGGCTCGAAAAGAGGGATCACGTCATATGCTGAGAGAGTAAACTCATGGCCTCCCTTGTAAATGAGCTCATAGTTTTTCTTCGCTTCTCTTTCTACGTGATTGATAGGCAAGTTGGTTTAGATCTTCACACAAATGAGGTTATATTATTTAGGTGTGAGGGTTGCATAGGTAGGGTCCTTACCCTATAGCCTAAGTGACTGGCGAGTCGAACCTTGAGGGTTTATCGCTTCAATGATAGTTATGGGTTTTATCGCAATCATAGGGTTTGAGGTCCCAGCCCCAAAGTCAGAGATCTGCAGTGTCGTTGTCTTGATCTGGGAAGTCTCCATAGTGGCGTAAGTAAGCTAGCTTGACAAGCCGGTGTGAACAAGCTGGCATGAGTAACTAGGCTAAGTGTGAGTAAACTGAGCACGAGTGACTGGGCTCAGCGTGAGCAAGCTGGCGTGAGTAACTAGGCTTAGCGTGAGTAAGCTGAGCGTGAGTGACTAAGCTCAGTGTGAGCAAGCTGGTGTGAGTAACTAGGCCTAACTTATGTAAGCTGAGCATGAGTGACTAGGCTCAACGTGAGTTAGCTGAGCGTAAGTAACTGGGCTTAGCGTGTGTAAGCTGAGCATGAGTGACTAGGCTTAGTGTGAGTTAGCTGAGCATGAGTAACTGGGCTCGCGTGAGTAAGCTGAGCGTGAGTGACTAGGCTTAGCATGAGTAAATCAAGCTAGGAATGTGTAAGTTAGCTTGACAAGCTAGGCTTTAGTTTCAGCACTTGGTCTTGGTTTGTGCAGCATTTAACAAGTAGCGTGATCAATGTTTTGATGAGACGGTAAACTAGTCAGCCCTCCTTCTAGCGCCAATTTACTATACTGACCAAAATCATCGGTGTTAGGCTAGAAGGGAAAACAAACGCCGAAGGATTGCCAGAGAGGTATAGTTGACCCTGCCTTCGTGCGAGGGCAAGCTGGAAAAGGAAACGAAGGTAGAGTTCCTTGGATGGTCTGCATGCAAATCAACCAAGGACTTCCCCAAACGTAAGCTATGGCTTGCACTGGGGTTATTGTAATTGATGTATGAAATGTAAATAGTGATGCATGAAATGCAAACAGAGCGTATACAGAACTGTATTGTAAACAAAGTGTAAACTGAATTTAAAACAGAGTAAACAACATAATGGAAGGCAAAAATGAACTGTATTGTATTGCTTAGAATGAATGTGCACTGGTCAAAGCGTAGCTACACATATGGATGGCAAGTCAAGCTCTAAGCCCCGAGGTGATGTGCTTATAA
>MNCI01018827.1:20738-31622 GCA_015680685.1 Gnetum montanum
TGAGTGTAGGGGTATCTCGCCACTCGTCACTCGTTCTATGGGATGTCCCATCTTCACTAGAGGTGTTTGGGTTGGATGAAAAAAGTTCTTAAGTGTCGTTGGGGCGTCCCTAATCATATGAAACTCCTACATAAGATTGAGTACTCCAAACTTCATCTTCATCATAAATTTTTTTGGTTCTCCAATGAATTACTTCATTAGTGGTTGCAGGATCATAGTCTTGTGAGAGAGACATTGTTGTGAATTATGTGTGACTTATTTGCAATTACTCTCTTTCCAAAAGATATATCGTTAATGATTCTTTACAGTGATCATGAATGATATAACTAATCTAGAGGGCTAGCACCATCCCCAGCAACGGTGCCAATGATGAGTGGTGGGGCACCCCTACACTCAACCATATGAATATAAGAATTCATGCATGATCTGGTCACACACTATGGACAAGCTAGTTGTGGTATCTAGATCATTACACATTGATTGTAATTCACTATCTTCCCACCTGGACTAGTATTTGCCTTGTCACATATGGTTTAGTCCAAAGTGAGGTGTATGATGTGGGCCTAAACTAGTGCTACTCCTAGAGGCAATGAAAATTAACTTTGTTTTAGCTAATAGGGAGTGGGAGAAGAGAATATAAGCTAGCCTAAGTGCAATGAGCATCCTTCCTTAAGCATCCATACACATCTTGGACCTCATGTACTACTTCTGGGCTTACTAAGTGTATATTACTTGAGCACTCCTAGATACGCTACTGAGTTACCAAGTAATTACACTTCAATGTTCGTGATTAAGTCATACTCATTTCACATTTAACAATAGGAATAGTAAATTATGGTAAAGAAATATTAACTAAGAAAACAATAAATAACAATAACAATTAAACAATTAAAACTAAGTGAATGTTGTAATGATGGTGTAATCTCAATCTTTATTGTAGATCATGTGTATGTCCAAGTACGTCACACTCGAATAAAGGTTCCATACAATTACAAGCATCACACTGTGGGCATGCACTTGGGAAAATAGTCTAACTCCTATGGAAACAAACTACAAGAGATTCCCTACAATTAACTTAAAGATGCCATAAATGCAGCAAGTGCACACTTATTTATAGCTAGGGACAGAATCTGCGTTAATGAGGCCACGTTAATGCATGGATGGATGCATCAATGGGGCCACGTTAATGCAACCATGTTAACATTCGATAAAAGGGGTCCGATAACAGGGGTCCGATATCAGCACCTAGTTAATAAGGGTATGATATATCAACACCTGGTAAACCATGATTCATCAGCATACATTGACAGGGCCTCATTGACAAGGTCAGCTGCATTAATTGGGACTAGTTGATGTAGCTATTGACCACTATGGACTTTCATTGACTTATGTTGACTTTGCCAAAACATTGAAAATATAAGGAATTTTCAAGTGAAATTGGAGTCAAATGGAAGCCTAAAAAGTCATGAACATGATCAAAATAGTAGAAGAGGGTGTTGAAGCTTAGAAAATTAGGAAATTGAGAAAACTATTTGGACAATCAATTTAATGAGAGTTTAAGGAGCACAAAGTGGGATACACAATGGGATATGTGGAATATAGGATTGTAGAAATCTCTAAGGTAAGGGACTTAATGATCCAAGCCAAGAGATCTACAAGTGGATCCTCCCCATAATAGACAAATGTCATTTTTGCGCTTGCATAACCCCAACTAAGGGCTCCATGGGCCCCATAGTTGATTTAATGATCATGAAAAGTTAAGGACTAACTTAGAAGAATCTATCCAAAAACTCCAACATATCAAACTAAGACATCGAGCATAACATAGAAACTAGAAGTGAGGTGAGTTATGTTAACATAGATGGGATGTAATCCTGAAATGAGGTCATAAAAAGTCCCTTATGGAATTTGTATTTAAAATGACCTAAGAAGATTCATCTTTAGTCTAGACCAAAACCAGCCTTTTGCAGTGGCTTCACATCACCACTCCAAGCCCAATCCACCCCCTTGAGACACAAGAGTACTCCCACAAAACAACCACCATTCTATAAAGAGAAGAAAAGGGAAGTAGAAAGTGAGAGAGGGCCTTAGTTAGAGGGGAACTTTAGGCATGGGTGACATGTCTTTCTAGTTCCACAACAAATGCTTGTAGCCTATTTATTTGTCTAAGGGATGTGCTTTGAATTTCCATCATGTTTCTTTTTTTTTTATGGGAACCACACCATGGAAAGACTTTATTTAACTTCCTGATGGTGGTTGGAATGGAATGGTAAGTAGTCTATGAAAAACACCCAAGAACTCAAGTAAGTAGAAGGGTATAAGGATTATTGAGTTCCCTTGAAGTCACACCCTATACAAACATTTGAATCCTTCCCAAATCTAGAAACTACCAAGGTCACGAATTTATTAAAATTTTCTTTAATGAAAGGGACCTTAAACTTCCCAAACAAGGAAAATCATAGGGTTTGTGGATGGGTGGATGACATGGACTCATTGCTTGTTTCATGAAAAATAAAGCATGTTATAGTCATTAGACATCATAATTCAAAAATAGAAACTAGACATTAACAATTACAACATTAAGTAGAAACCATCATTAGTAAATAACAATAGTGGCACTATGTCCTACAATAATAAAGCACTTTTATTAGCAAAAATAGTGAAAAGTCACACCCAAAAATAAAATAAAATATAAAAAAAGTATAAAATATTCAAGAAAGATAAAACAAACTAATGATGTTGTAAAATAAAAATCGAGAAAATGGATAAAAATCATTAAAAGTGTAAAACTAAAATGTATAAAACAAAAAGGTGAAAAACTAAGAAGCCATGTGCATGGTTAGCATGGATGGAAATCTCCCCCACAACTATGTTGAAGGGAAGATATGTAGAAAATAGAGTGTATTTGTCCATCCACTAAGGTGGTAGTTGCATAGGCTTGTCTTGGTTCTAGGAAAGGTTTCACTTGTTGGATGTTGACCAACTGCTTTTTATTTGGGCTTTCAGGTTTGTATATTATCATGGCCCCATAGGGAAAGGTTTTTTCAATTATATAAGGTCCCTCCCACAACATTTGAAACTTTATTTTCTAGGGTACATGTGTGGGCTTCTAGTACAGAACCTTTTCTCCTGGTTGAAATTTTACTTTTCATATCCTAGGATCATGATGTTGCGTATTGAATGCCTTATACACTTCATTCAAAGATAGGACCACTAATTGGTTTGCATCTAGCACATTTAGGTTGATCAATCTTTCTTTTATGCTAAACTTAGGTTAAGGTTTAGATCACTAGCTCTTGAAAGTATATGGAGCTCGGATTGAATCGGGAGCTTTGGAAGTTTTNTTGATCTCCCTATTAGTTACTTCTACTTGACCATTGACTTGGTTGTGATAGGTTGTTGTTAATTTATGTTTGACCTCCAAGTGTTGCATAAGTTTTCAAAAGGTGGCACTTGTAAACTGAGTTCCATTGTCAAAAATTAGTGCACCTAGAATTCCAAAACTTTTTACAACATGTTGTTGTACAAATCTAGTAGCAGTGGATGATGTACAATCAATTACAGCTATTGCTTCTACCCATTTGGTGCAATAGTTGACTACTATGATGATATACACCTTTCCATTAGACATGGGTGTGATGGGACCCATGAATTCTATGTCCCATATGTCAAAGGGCTCTAGTTGTTGAATCCATAGTTGAGGATCCACCATTCAAGTGATCATCCCACCATCTCTTTGATAGTATTTACAAGATCAAACAAATTGGTGGGCATCCTTGAAGATTGTATCTTGCCACTAGGATTTTTATGACCGTGCATCTCCCCACATAGTGGCCTCTGCAAGAGCCATAATGAGCATCCTGGAGAACATGCAGTTGATTTGCATTAAAGACACACCAACAAACCATACCATTGACACACACCTTGTAAAGGTATCTATTGATTTCCATGAAGTACTTTGCCTAATGAAGAAACTATTATTTTTTCCTAAAGTCCAGACCTTGTGGCATCTCTTGAGTGAGAAGGTAAGTGAGGATGCCATCATACCATTTTGTTTCTATAAGAACTTGGTCATTTATTGCTCCTATAAAGAGGAGTTCATCTAGAAATTGATTAGAAAGTGGACTCTCCTCCCCTTTGTTATCCCATCTTAATCGAGATAGGTGGTCAACAACCACGTTCTCAATTCCTTTCTGATCTACCATTGTGAAATCAAATTCCTGCAAGATCACAAGCCACTATACGATATGGGGGCTCACCATTGGCCTATTCATCAGGAAGCATATGTCACTATGATCTTTGTGCACAAATACTTTGTATCCAAGCACATAGTACCTAAACTTTTTAAGAGCATACGCCACTGCCATCCATTCTTTCGTAGTTGTGATGTAATTCAATTATGCATCCATAATGCTTTGGATCATGTAGTGAATGTAATATGGACGTTTATTATCATCCAACTACATAAGAATGGCTCCCAAGGTATAATTAGATGCATCCATCATTATGTAAAATGGTCTGGACTAGTCTAGTACCCATAAAATTGGAGTTTCTATGAGTTTTTCCTTCAACTATTGGAATGCATGTTCACACTCCTTGGTCCAAATGAATAGAGCATCTTTCTTCATAAGCTCAATCAACAACTTTACAATCTTAGAGAAATTCTTTATGAATCATTGATAGTAGCCAGTTTGTCCAAGGAATGATCAGACATATTTGACTACCTCTAGTTCATGTGTAATTCCTTAGGTGATCCTTATCTTTTCTGGATTTACCTCATCCCTTCTTAAGTAATTCTATGCCCCAATAATATGCCTTCCTGGATCATTAAATGGATTTTCTGCCAATTGAGCCTAAGGTTTGTTTTAACACATCTCTTCAGTGCTTACTTTAGGTGATACATGGCTTACTCAATTGTAGCCTCATAGGTAGAGAAGTCATCCATAAAGACTTCTACCTAGCTACCAATCTACTATTGGAAGATACTAAGGACTATGTGTTGAAATGTTGTAGGGGAGATGCATAGACCAAATAGCATCTTACAATATGCAAAAGTCCCCTAGGGACTCATGAATGTTATCTTGGCCTAGTCTTCTAGCACAATTTGCAGTTGGTTATAGCCACTATAATCATCCAAGAAGTTATAATAGCAATGTCCATAGATAGTTTCCAACACTTAGTCCACAAATGGTAATGGAAAATGATCATTATATGTTTCCATGTTCAACTGCCTGAAGTCGATGCAGTCCTGCCACTTGCCACCTTTCTTTAGCACAATTACGAGTGGGCTAACCCACTCACTATCTGCAATGGGATAGATGGACCCCACCTTGAGGAGTTGTTCTATTTTCTCTCAATTTGGGATTCAACTGCCTTTGGAGCTACCTTCTTGGCTTCATGGCTGGGTCGGTGTAGATACAATGTTGGTATATTCATGGATCAATTCCTATCAGTTTAGGATATGATCAAGTAAAGGCTATTGGCCACTTGTTGACAACCTGCAATAGCTTATCTTTTTATTCATGAGCAAGATTTGCTTTGATTATAACTAGCTTACAATTTTTTAAAAATGCATACTCCATGCTAGCTAATAGAGTTTTTAATTATAGGGGCTCCTACTTGAAATTATCAAGGATTACCAACTCTTCCTAATAGGTATCATCATTTTCATTATCAGAGAGTTGGTGATGAACTTACTCAAGTTCATCCATGTCTTTGACATAAGTACATGTCAAGCTCTCAGTAGGTGCCATGCATAGTGTGCTACTGTCAAAGTCAGTTATCAGCCACTAGGTGCCCTTCTATTTTGTGACTACTACGTACAAACACCTTTGGATATTTGTTTCATGTGTACACTAATTGCATGTTGTAATGAATGTACTCTTGATAGACCAAATCTTTTGCACACAATTTCACCTATTATCATTGTACGTGATGCATGGAACATGCTTCTTCTCAAGTATTTCAAATTTATTCTCCTTAGATATTTCCAAGGAGAGGTCCCTTATGCCCATTCATGCATCAACTATGCTTAACCAAGCCATTCCCATTTGATGGGGAAGCTACCTTTGCAATTTCCCACCTTAATCACTAGAAATTTGGTAGGATAGGACCACCCACAAACTATGGTCACAATGTCCTCCACTAATCCCAAGGGAACAGTGATTGACTAATCTACTAATTCTAAACAAATGTTTCTCTTCATGAGAGGTAGTAGGTTCCAAGCCTTGTACATGTCATGGAGGATGAGATTAACATTGGAACCAAAATCAAGAAGAGCCTTACATGGCTCATGTCTAGTTATCTATAAGTAAATGAGTGTACTTCCTTAGTTAAATCTTTTTGTGGGAAGATTTCCAGCCTTGATCCAATAGGAAACAACATGAGTTAACACCACAGTGTGGATCCAAGGTAGCATTTTTTTTGAAGGATACTCGAATGTGTTTGATGCAAAGGATGAGGGCGTTGGAGATACAAAGCGACTAGCTGCATTAGGTTATTAGGGTTTAGGAGGATTGTTGGGTCGAAAAAAGGATCATTTCTTAGATCAATTATCTAAACCACTTGACTAGAAGGTCAGTTGTGAATGTACAGCCCTCATAGCATTTCGTTGCTATGGCTATGAAGAAATTTCACCCTACATGGATGAAACATGAGGTAACTGGGTTGAGGGAAGAGAGATGTGTGTAAATAGATGTGGAGGGTGGTATGGATATGGGTGTTCCTCTCAAGTAGATGGTGAATGAGTTTGATGGTACTATGGAGGGTAATAGTGATGCTAAAATGAGGCATGGCTTGTAGAACTTCTTGGAGAAACGGATTGCTAAACATAGTACCCATATAGATCTAGTTGCTTATAAGGGTACTATTGTCTTGGCAGTGCCATTCCCCAAGATTTTGGTTGGTACCACTATTGATATTGTTCATATGGTTGTGGTGGAGCTCCACTTGGGTAGGAAGGTTATTGTTGGTGGAACTATCTTGGATTGCCTTGTGGATAAGTTAATCATTTCGGTGCTTGCCTCTATGTTAGTCGAGGATTCAACGCATACACCCTAAACTCTTGTAAATGTGACACCATAGGGCAACATCCCTTAGGATGTTCATACTATCATATATCACAATCAACATCATCATCAAACTCTATCTCCACAACTTCTTCTACTACAATAGCTTTTCCCTTACCTCTCTAGTAGGCATGTTTAGCTTCTTTTTGCCTCCTATATTTACAATCATTATTTTACTCTTTGGATTCTTTACGAATATTCATAGTAGTTTAGTTTTTCATCCAAAGAGTCTCATAATTTATCAATCTTTGATGAAATATCAAAAATAGATTTTTGGATGGACAAGGTTTTCCTATTCACCACTTCATTGAGTGGTGACTCCTCCCTTTTCCTTATGGAAGGATCCCTATTATATTCTTTTGCACTTTCCATTTTTTACAACTCACCTTCTTCTTTTGCAACCTATTCTATTAGCCTTTGTATATAATGAGCTCTTAGTTTAGACAATCTCCCTTCAACATAAATCCCAACAGTTCTTCTAGTTTTGGCTCTGAGCCCATATATGATCTTGCAGAGTTGTTCCCTCTAAGAATAACCATGGCGAGGACATCAATGTAAAAGAGAATAGTATCTACCCATGGTGGCATCCAAAGGTTTATGTGTTTCCTATTTTTAACCTTGGATTTGCCTTCTCAGGTTGGACACTCTAAAGTATGTCTAATATTTGTCATTAAATAGTTCTAGCATCATACTCCATCTGTAAATAGATTCTAGCTCTAAAGACCAGTACCATCTTTTAGCTTCTTTGATAAGTGTCCTAGGGAATAGCTTGAGTTTCTGCCAATCATTTTCAATGTTCTACAAGGCACAAGCATTGTGGAAAGCTTGTAGATATGTCTATGGATCAAAGTTGTATTCCCCTCAAATCTTGGGGTATTATTCAAGTCTAAGCACTTGATCCGACTATCCTTCACATGCCTAGTTGGAATCTTAACTACCTCTGCAATGTTATGCATGCTTCGGGTCGCTAATAAAGGCTCATCATCATCATGATTTTTTTGTCATCAATGATGTCCTCTATTACCCCTTTGATTATTGTGGGCATGGTGATTAGTATTATTGCCTCGATGCTCACCTCCATCACAGTTGTTCCTTCTGCAGTGTCTTTCAAAATTAGAAGAGGAAGAAGAAGTAGAAGTAGATAAAGAGGGGGAAGGAGGAGAACTGCCTCCACCATGAAATCTACCAATCCCCCCTTGGCTATCACGGCCACATTCATTATTTTTTGTATCATCTTGATGCTTATTTTATCCCTTACCTTGACTTCCATCTTTCCTTGAACCTGAATTTTGGATTGTAGAGTTCAAATTCAAGGTCACACCCTCATCACTAGTAACAAATGGTAGAGAATCTTCATGCTAAGAGTCCTCTAAGATAGGGCCCTCACTATTATCTTGGTTTAGTAGGAATAAGGGATTTATGAACCATTTTCCCTTAGCATCCTCATGATGCCTTTCTTGATGTCGATCTTGCTTGTGTTATGTGTCAGTAGGATGGTAGTCCTAAGTGTCATAACCATTCATAATGTATTCCTCTTGAAGATCTAAGATGTCTAACGTTTTCAAATTTTGAAGCAGCATCTTAGGCACAGATCGATTAGGGGGTAATACAATGTTACCTTCCATACCATGCCATCACATTTTCTCATCTTGATGTAGGATGAAGGTGAAATCAAGCACAAACTCATCTGGATAAGTATATACCACTTTGCACTCCTATGGAATCGACAATTTTCTATCATTTTGCCTGCCAGAAAAAGACATTTTGCAAATAATTAAAGTATCAATGTGCTTTTTTTTTAATTATGAAACATGGAAATGATATCGACCTTGGGGTTCGTCCAACGATATTAATGATACCGACTAATACGCGATAGCGCATGTTTCAATAAATAGAGTCCTCAAAAATGGTGCCAATGATGAGTGGTGAAGGGCACCCCTATGTCCAACCATACAAATCACAAAGTGCTCACGTGCAATCTAATCAGATTCCATAAACTCTCTCGTATTCGGTGCACTAGTGTTCTAGGAAGTAAGCTTTTCCCTAATGGTCATTCATTGTCTTCCCAATTACACTTGTGAAGTACAAAGGTATGGTTAAGAGTAATCAAGCCATATGATTTTTTTCATTTTATGTTTTATGTTCTTTAGTGCTTGAAGAAGAGATAAATTAATTTAATGACTAATTTAAATTAATTAACTAACTGATCTCTAACTAGTCCTAACATAAGCATCTGGTCCCACTTTCTGTACACGTATTAAACCTACATATCCACTGTTAGGTTACCAAGCACTACCCTACTAGGCACACTAAGAAATAATGCTGCTGGGATTACCAAGAAAATACATGTTACACTCGAAGTAGTCATACTTATGTATCTAATCTATCTAACTTATCTTGCTTAATTACTTAATTAGCTTAATTACTAGAAAAAATTGAATATATAACTAAAAACATTAAATGCATTAATAAAATAGCTAAACTATCTAGAATGTTGAAAAGTTTATTAGAAAGCTCATCTTTGTTACCGTACACACTATCATGCTCAGGCACAATAATGCTCAAATAAAGATCCATACACTCAATGAATCCTATTGTGGACACTCAGGAAAAATATTTTAACTTTTGAATGGACAAACTACAAGAGCTCTGCTACTACTATGAATATGATACCATAAATGTGACTAGTGAGTGCATATTTATAGGCCAAAATAGACCTTGCCATCGATGAGGCCTTGTCGATGCAATCGACCATGACTCATCACTCAATGTCCTCTTTGTGGAAGTGAAGACTCATTTTCTCATAATTTATTAGTGCCATATTACTCAGCATGCTTGGATATGGATATCTAAAATTTGTAACTTTCAATCGAGCATCAATGAAGTCATTCTTATGATCAACCTAAGTTTTCAACTTCATTTATTTACATTTGGAATTATCTTCAACCTCTTGTTCTCTATTCTATTTAGAAGCTTCAGTGTACAAATATCTTCTAGTAACAAGAGCATAACTATGATCTTTCTTCATGTGTCAAATCCTAGATTCTCAAAGATGTCACTTTTGAACTACAACTTCAAGTAAAAAAGCTCCCAATGAAAGCTAAATAGTACTTTGTTTTCTACAATATTAATTTTTTTTATTTTGAAGGCTCAAGGATATAAAGCTTTTAGCTTTTGTTGCTATTTGTTCATTATCTTTGATTGATGTATTCTTTTTTCATTAGAGAGAGTTTTCTCTTTCTCTTTACAAGAAACCCTTTCATAAGAAGTTGATGAGATGCGATATCACGTCGTCCCCTGCAATATCGCGTATGCGATATTGCGGTCCGCTGCCAAATCTATAAATAAGAGGTGGCACTCCCCTCATTTCTCATCCTAGGCTAAAAGTAGGGAAACTCTGGTAGTTTGATCACTCCAGAGATAGAATATTTTCCATGTGCCCGCAGTAGGAGTCCCAAGTGAACGGATCTTTATTCGAGCAACTTTGTCCCTGAACGTAAGTTGTGTACGGCAATAAAGACGAGCTTTGTGGATAAGCCTTGCAGTGCATGGAATAGGATTTGTTATTTGTTATTTCTTACATGTTATTTATTAGCTGTTGTTAGCGCGGCATGAGTACGACTTGGTTACGAGCATTGACGACTGTGTACGGCTAACCAAGGAATCGACTACTCATCGCGATTAGATTCTCTCACCCTCAACTCCTAGAACGTGAGATGAGTACAAATTGATTACGAGCATCTACGAGTGTGTATGGCTAGTCAAGGAATCGGCTGCTCATCACGTTTAGGCTAGTTAAGTGCCTCAGTACGACCAC
>MNCI01018830.1:0-36769 GCA_015680685.1 Gnetum montanum
TCCTAAGGCATAGTTGGATACATCAATCATAACATGGAATGGCCTAGACCAATTAAGAGCTTGTAGAATGGGTGTTTCTACCAGCTTTTGTTTCAAAGTTTGGAAAGCTAGTTCACATTCCCTAGTCCACTCGAAAGATACGTCCTTTTTCGTTAGCTCTACCAATGGTTTGGCAATCTTCGAAAAGTTCTCTATGAATCTCCTATAGTAGCCAGTGTGTCTAAGGAATGACCGAATGTCCTTAATAGTTTTCAGTTGACAGGTAATTCCTTGGATGACCTTGATTTTTTCAGGGTCTACCTCTATCCCTGCATGTGAAATTTTACGCCCAAGTACTACGCCTTCTTGGACCATTAAATGGCTTTTCTGCCAGTTGAGCCTTAGATTAGTCTCTATACATCTTTTTAGCACTTGCTCTAACCGGTCCAAGGCTTGGTCAAAACTTGCTTTGTAAGTGGAGAAGTCATCCATAAAGACTTCCACACCATTTCCTATCTGCTATTGGAATATGCTTAGAACTAAGCGTTGAAATGAGGCAGGGGCATTGCACAAGCCAAACAACATTTGTTTATATGCAAACGTTCCCCAAGGACTAGTGAATGTAGTTTTGGCTTGGTCTTCTGGGGCTATTTATATTTGGTTATATTCGCTGTAGCCATCCAGAAAACTATAATAGCAATGCCCTACGATTGTGTCTAAGACTTGGTCAACAAATGGCAACGAAAAGTGATCCTTGAATGTTGCCATGTTTAGCAGCCTAAAATATATGCACACCCTCCATTTGCCTCCCTTTTTAGGCATGATTACTAAGGGACTAACCCATTCACTATCAACAATAGGCTATATGAACCCAACCTTTAGAAGTTGTTCGATTTCTTCTTTTACTACTTGCTTCAACTTTGGATTCAATGGCCTCTGTGGTTGTTTCGAGGCTTCATGGAGGAGTCAGTGTAAATGTTGTGCTGGCATATCCTAGGATTTATTCTAGTTAATTCCAAATATGACTAGGTGAAGGCTTTTGACCACTTGTTTATTACCTTGAGTAGACTTTCTTTTCGTTGCGGAGCAAGTCTTGCGTTGATGATTACTAATTTTCCATTCTTAAGGAACGTATATTCCATACTAGTGGGCAATGGTTTTAGCTCCTGGGGGCTCTTGTTTAAATTTCTTGGGAATTTTCAACTTCCCCCAGTTGATGTTTTCTAAGTTAGGACTGGGAAGATGGTGGTGGACTTACTCTAATGCATCAATGCTATCTATATAAGTGCAAGTCAAACCCTCAATTAGTTCCATGCATATAAGTGAGCTGCTTTCTTGATTAGCTATTAGCCACTGGATGTCTTCTTATTGTGTGGCTGCAACATACAGGCACCTTTGTATGTTGATTGTTTATGCACACTGATTGCATGTAGGCAATGCTAAACTTTGCACAACCCATGATCTATGCACACAATTGCACCATGTGTCACTATATGCAATGCATGGAACCTTCTTCTTCTCAATCTTTCTAAAAGTGTTTTCCTTAGATATTTCTAGGGAAAGATCATGGATACCTAGGTGCGCATTGATAGTGCTTAGCCATGCCCTTCCCATTATGATTGGGAAGTCCCCCTTACTATTATTCTCTTGGATCACTAGGAAGTCAGCTGGATACGACCATCCACAAATAGTGGTAACAATGTCCTCCACTAATCCCAAGGGGACAGTGATGGACTAGTCGGCTAACTCTAAATGGACATTGCTCTTTTTCAATGGGGGTAGGTTCCAGGCCTTATACATTTCTTGGAATATTAGGTTGACACCAGAACTTGAATCCAAAAGAGCTTTGCATGGCTCATTCCTAGTAATTTGTAGATAGATTAGGGGACTCCCAGGATCAGAGAATTGCCTGGGAAGGTGGCCAAATTTGATCCAATCAGTAATGACATGTGTTAACATGACCATATGCATTGAATGTGGTGTTAAGTTCGAAGGGGGCTTCGAAGCTTTAGTTGATATGGAGACGTCCAAAGACTCAGCCACTTGAGGTTGCAAAGGCTTGGTTGGACTATTGGTTCTAAAGAAAGATATTTTCTTTGTATGATTGTCAAAATCAACAATAGGTTGAGGATTAATAGCCCTTGTGGCATTGCGTTGCTATGGCTAAGTAGGGAGTTTACCTTGCATTGCTGGAGTAGGTGGTAATGAAGCTATAGGTGGGAGAGATCTGGTCGAATTGGAAGGATGGTATACTTGTGGAATGTTGCCCCTAGGAGAGAGAGTCCTATAGTACTCATGAGCTTGGTAGTGATGTTGGGGAGTAACGTGACCAATAGAGTCACGTGGAGAGATCAGATGTTGCACGTAATATCCATATGGATCTGGTTGCCGGTAAGGATATTGTTGCCTTGGTGGTGGTATTCCCCATGATTGTGGGTGCTGCCACTATTGATGTTTCTTGATTGGTTGTGGTGGNGATTAGGGGACTCCCAGGATCAGAGAATTGCCTGGGAAGGTGGCCAAATTTGATCCAATCAGTAATGACATGTGTTAACATGACCATATGCATTGAATGTGGTGTTAAGTTCGAAGGGGGCTNTGAGATTATAGGGTAACATCCCTTAGGATGGTCGTATTGACAGATCTCACATCCACTATTATCATCCATATCTGAGTCCACAACCTCTTCAACAATAGCAACTTTACCCTTACCCTTGTTAAGTGCATTTTCTGCTTCTCTCTTTTTCCTTTTGTCACGGTTACTACATCGCTCCCTAGACTCCTCTACTACTTTGAGCATAGTTTGAAACCTACTATCTAGGGAGTCCCACATTTGGTCTACCTTTGCCGATACTTTGGATGCTAACTTTTGAATAGGCAAGGTTTTCCTATTCACCATCTCTTTGAGTGGTGACTCTTCCTCATCCTCACAAAATCTTACTCCCTTCTTTCAAAGGGAAGCATCTTGGTTATATTCTTCTGCACTCTCTCTCTTTCATAGCTCCCCTTCTTCTTTAGCTACTTACTCCAATAGTCTATGAAATTGATGGGACCTAAGCTTAGATAACCTTCCTTGGACATAAGTCCCAAGGGTCCTTCTTGTTTCATGCCTAAGCCCATCTACGAGATGGCATAGTTGATCCGGCTGCGAATAACCATAGCTAGGACAATGATGTAAGAGTGCATAATAGTGGCCCATGGCAACATCCAAGGGTTCATGATTTCTTTGTTTCCATCCTTGGATTTGCTTTCACAGGTTAGATACCCAGGAGTACATTTGGTACTTATCGTTGAACAATTCTAACATCGTACTCCACCTACGAATGGATTCTGGTTCTAAGGACTGGTACCAACTTTCAGCTTCTTTTATTAGTATTTGTGGGAATAACTTAAGCTTTTTCCACTCGTTTTCTATATTTTGCAAGGCACACGCATCATGAAATGCTTGTAAGTGATTTTGAGGATCAACATTATATCCCCCTTCAAATCGTGGGATGTTATTCACGTCTAGCCTCTTGATCCTACTATCTTTTTGGTGCCTTGTTGGGACTCTCACAACCTCAGTTATATCTAGCATGCTTCACATGGTGATTAGGGGTTCATCATGATCATCTCGTTCGTAGTGTCTATGGTGTCTACGCGGTTCCCTACTCTCCCTTCTTCTATGGCGTGATTCCCTAGAGTGCCCTCGTCCTTTCTCTTGGTTGTCTCGTCTATGACTTCCACTTTGTTTGCCCTTATCCTCATGATCTATTTCTCTATGGCTACATCTGGACATGAAAGGAGAGGGTGAAGGAGGTGATGGGGGTGAAGAAGAAGGAGAACCACCATCATGATGGTGTCTACTACCTTCTCTTCGGTGGTATCTCCCTCGATTGCAATTGCGATTAGAATGCCCACCTTTGTCATGTGCCCTTGTTTCTTTTTCGAACTCTTTGTGTTTGTTGGTATCAACACCTGGGTTGTGAATAGTAGAATGAAGGTTCTGATACACAACCCCTTGGCCAAAGTCAAGGGGAGGAACATCATTATGTGGGTGACTACTTGAGGTAGGTTTGTCACCCTTAATTTCACTTAAAACGTGTGGGGCATCCTTAGACCATTTTCCCTTTAAGGACTTATGGTGTCTCTCCTGCTGCATGCTCCTTTGATGTTGTGCTTCGGTGGGATGGTAGTCTCTCAAATCATAGTCCTACGAAATGTACTCTGCATGTAAGTGTTGCATTCCTATTTGTGTGAGAGCATAAAGAAGCATACTTGGAACTGAACGGTCGGGAGGTAACACTATGTTACCTTCCAAGTCACGCCAACACAACTGTTCATCTTGGTGGAGAATAAAGGTGAAGTTGGGTACATATTCATTGGGGTGAATATATATCACACGAAACTATTGAGGAACTGAAGGATCAACATCATGTGTAACTTGCCACCAATTTCTTCTTGTGTTAGTCCTAGGTGGTGAAGTGCTTTTGTGCAAAGAAGAAGAAATTTTGTCTTGTTCAGTGTGTAATGTGCTAATAATGTGAATGATTTCCTAAGTTCTACTTAGCGCATAAACAACTAAGTCCCTGACAACAGTGCCAATGATGAGCAGCGAGGTACCCCTATGCTCAACCATATGAATATGAGCGTTTCATGCATGATCCGGTCGAATTCTAAGGACTTAGTGCCTATGCGCCTATGTGGAACAATAATGGGTTGATTAATTGTTGTCTTTCCAAACTTACTTGTATGTCATGGTTGTATGGTTAAGTGAGCTTGAGGCATATGATTGTTATGGCTTTTATGTGTTTTATATCCTGCGCTAATAAGGAGGAGAGAGAGAAATAACTAAGTAACTAATATAATTTAGCTATTCATTAACTAATTTCTAAGTACTCCTAACACCAGTATCTATTCCCACTTTCTATACACATCCTGAACCAGTGCAATGCTTCTAGGCTTACCAAACACTAATCGTTATTGGGTTACCAAGTGCTACACGCATGCTCGAAGTGGTCGTACTAAGTGTATTTAACTAAGAGAGTTGTAGGGTGAGAGAAATCATTAATTAACTACGAAAGAATTAAATAATAATTAATGCTAATTAATCTATTTTGTATGCTACAAGGTTTGTCATAAAGTTCATCTTTATTTTTGTACACAAAGTGTGCTCAAGTACACAATGCTCGAATAAAGAGCCGTTCACTCTATGACTCCTACTGCGGGCACGGAGAAATAGTTCTAACTCTGGAGGGAGAAAATGATAAGAGTTTGGCTAAGGGAGTAACTTCTAATTGTGGAAACCAAGGGCGCTACCTCTTATTTATAAATAAGGAGACAGGCTGTGATATTAGGTATCCAACATTGCATGGTAGATCCGATATCGCAAACATGATATCGTGGATGCGATATCGCGTACGTGATATCACGGTTCATCAAGGGGCATTGCACAGATCGAATGGCATCTTACAATATGCAAAAGTCCCCTAGGAACTCATGCATGTTGTCTTGGCCTAATCCTCTAGAATAATTTGGATTTGGTTGTAGCTACTATAACCATCCGAGAAGCTATAATAACAATGTCCAGATATGGTGTCTAATACTTAATCCACAAATGACAAAGGAAAGTGATCCTTAAATGTTGCCATATTTAATAGCCTAAAGTCAATGTAGACCTATCATTTTCCACCCTTCTTTGGTAAAATTACAAGTGAACTAATCCACTCACTATCTACAATTGGATAGATGAACCTTGCCTTAAGGAGTTGCTCTATCTCCTCCTTGATGATTTTCTTTAATTTGGGGTTTAGCTGCCTCTATGGCTACCTTCTAGGCTTCATGGTCAAGTCAATGTAGATGTAATGCTACCTCTAAATATGATCAAGCAAAGGTTGTTGACCATTTATTTACCACTTTCAACAACTTATCTTTTTGCTCAAGAGCAAGTTTAACATTAATGATGATCAGTTTACCATTCTTTAAAAATGCATACTCCATACTTGCTGGTAAATTTTTTAGTTCTAAGGGCTTCTACTTCAAGTAATTAGGGATTTCCAACTCTCCCCAATAGGTATTATCATCTTCATTAAAGAGTTGGAAATGAACTTATTCAATTTTGTCCATGCCTTCAACTTATGCACATGTTAGGCTCTTCGTTGGCTCCATGGATATTGTGCTGCTATCTGAATCAGCTATCAACCACTGGTTGCCCTCTTGCTTTGTAACTACTGCATATAGACACCTTTGAATATTGATTTCTTGCACACACTAATTGCATGCCTTAATGTATGTGCTCTTGATGGACCAAATCTTTTGCATACAATTGCACCCGTTATCATTGAACACGATGCATAGAATACGCTTCTTCTCAATCTTTCCTAGCTCATTTTCCTTAGATATTTCAAGAGATAAGTCCCTTATACCCATTCACCCATCGATTGTGCTTAACCAAGCCCTTTCCATGATGATGGGGAAGTCACCTTTGTAGTTGTCCACCTTGATTACTAGAAAATTAGCAAGATAGGACGACCTACAAACTATGGTTACAATGTCCTCTATTAATTCCAAAGGGATAATAATCAACTAATCTACTAATTCTAGACAAATTTTGCTCTTCTTAAGAGGTGGTAGGTTTTAGTCCTTGTACATATCATGGGAAATGAGGTTAACTTCAAAACTAGAGTCAAGAAGAGCCTTGCATGGATCTTATCTAGCAATCTATAGATAAATGAGTTGACTTCCCAGGTCAAATATTTTTGTAGGAAGATTGCCAGCCTTGATCTAGTCAGAAACAAAATGAGTTTGCATTACAGTGCGGATCCTAGGAAGCACTTTATTTGAAGGACACTTGAAGGTATTTGATGTAGAGGATGAGGGTGATGGAGACGTAGGATGATTAGCTGAAGTAGGTTGTGAGGGTTAGAGAGGACTATTGGGCTAGAAGAAAGTTCATTTCCTTAATCGATTATCTAGACCACTTGGTTGAAAAACTAGTTGTGAGTGTGCAACCCTTGTAGCATTTTGTTGTTGTGGCTATGAAGAAATCTCACCCTACATAGATGAAGTAGGAGGTAATTGGGTTGAAGGTGGAGGTTTAGGTGTAGAGGGATGTGGAGGATGATAAGGATACGAATATGGGTTTTCCCCTCAAGTAGATGGTGAATGTGTTCAGTCGTACTGTGGAGGGTAATAGTGATGTTGGAATGATGCATGACTTGCAGAACTTCTAGGGGAGATGGGTTGCTGAACAGAATACTTGTATGGATCTGGTTGCCTATAAGGATACTGCTACTTTGGTGGCAGCATCCCCTACGATTATGGTTGACACCACTATTGGTATTGTTCGTACAGTTGTGGAGGAGTTTCACTTAGGTAATAAGCTTATTGTTGCTGGTGGAACTATCTTGGACTGCCTTGAGGATAAGGCAATCATCTTGGAGCTTGCCTACATGCTAGGCAAGGATTCAATGCATACACTCCAAACTCTTGTAAATGTTACACCATAGGGCAACATCCCTTTGGATGTTCGTATTGGCAAATGTCACATTTAGTTTCATCATCAAAGTTAGACTCCACAACTTCTTCTACTATAGCAACATTTCCCTTACCTCTTTGGTAGGTAAGTTCAACTTATTTTCACCTCCTGCGATTACAATCACTATTTTGCTCTTTGGATTCTTTAGCAATCTTCAAAAAGGTTTGAAATTTTTTGTCCAAAGAGTCCCATAATTTGTCAACCTTCCAAAATATTAGAAATAGATTTTTGGATGGGCAAGGTCTTTTTCTTCACCACTTCATCAAGTGGTGACTCCTACTTGTCACAAAATTGAACCTCTCATTTTCTAATTAAAGGTTCCCTATTATAGTATTTAACACTTTCCCTTTTTTCATAACTTACCTTCTTCTTTTGTTGCCTACTAAATTAGCCTTTGGATATAATGAGCTCTTATTTCAGACAACCTTCCTTAGGCATACACCCCAAGGGTTTTCCTAGTTTTTGCTCTAGGCCCCATCTATGATGTGGCAAAGTTGTTCTCTCTAAGAATAACCATGGCCAGGGCATCGGTGTAGAAGTGAATAGTATCAGCCCATGGTAACATCCAAGGGTTCATCTGCTCCTTGTTTCTAGCCTTGAATTTTCCTTCTCAGATTAGACACTCTAGAGTACATATAGTATTTGTCATTAAACAACACTAACATAGTACTCCATCTACGGATAGATTCTAGCTCTAAGAACTAGTACCAACTTTCAACTTCCTTGATGAGTGTCCTTGAAAAAAGCTTGAGTTTTTGCCACTCATTCTCTATGTTCTATAAGGCATAGGCATCTTGAAAATCTTGTAGATGTGCTTGTGGATTAGAGTTGTATCCCCCTTCAAATCTTGGAATATTTTTCATGTCTAGGTACTTGATTTGACTATCCTTCATATGCTTGGTTGGGATTTTCACTACCTTTGAAATGTTGAGCATTCTTCGAGTCGCCAATAGAGGTTCATCATCATTGCTACATCGATGATGTTGATGATGGTTTTGACCACCCCTTTGGTTTTGATGGTCTTCATGGTCATTGTTATCTCATTGATCACCTTCATCACGATTGTTTCAATGGTGGCTTTCATTAGAATCATCAAATGAAGAGGAATGTTCAGAATTGAATGAAGAGGATGAAGAGGAAGGTGGACCACCACTGCCATGGTAGTGTCTACCACCACTCTTATGTTTATTATGATCACCATCCTTAGATTCCTTGCTATTGTGATGCTTGCCTAGGTCCCTACCTTGGTTGTCACTTTTTCCTAAATCCAATTTATGAATAGTGGATTGCAGGGTCAAGTTCACACCCTCACCATTAGTAGCAGGGGGTGGAGAATCTTCATGTTGAGAACCTTCAATAGGAGGATCCTCAATGTCATCTTAATTTAGTAGGAATAAGGGATTGGTGTAATGTTTCCCCTTTGTAGCTTCATGAAGTTCCTCCTAACATTGATCTCATTTGCATTGTGTTTTAGTGGGACAATAGTTTCAAGTGTCATATCCATCCACAACATATTCTTCATGAAGATCTGCTATGCCTAACTTCTTGAGGGTTTTGAATAGCATCCCGAGTATAGATCGATTAGGGGGTAAGACAATGTTGCCCTCTATATCATGCCATCGCATCTATTCATCCTAATGTAGGATGAAGGTGAAGTTTGGCACAAACTCATTTGGATGAGTGTATACCACCTTACATTCTTGTGGGACCAATGGTTTGGTATCCTCATGCTTGTGAGATGAAGAATAAATTTTGCAAAACAAAACAAAATAAAATTATCAATGTGATTATATACTTCTATGTATAGTGAGAATGATATTGACCTTGAGGTTCATGCAACGATATTAATGGTATTTACTTAGACCTAAATAGCACACGTTCCACAAAAAAAGTTCCTAGCAGTAGCACCAATGATGAGTGGCGAGGTATCCCTACATCCAACCATACAAATCATAAAGCATTCATGTGCAATCTGGTCAAATTTTGTGGACTTTATTGTTTCCAGTGCACTAGTCCTTTAGAAAGTGAATCTAGCCTTAAGGTTAACTGTTGTCTTCCCAATGATACTTGTGACATATATTGGTATGGTTAAGTGTAACTGAGGCATCCAATTTTTATCATTTTATGTGTTATATTTTGGTGCTCAAAATGTAAATTAAAGGAATTTTTTAACTAATCTAAATTAATTAATTAACTATCATTTAACTAATCCTAATATAAGCATCTGATCCCACATTCCATACATGTCTTCAACCCATGTATTTACTACTGGGCAACCAAGCGCTATGCTAATGGGCATACCAAGTAATAACATTGCTAGGATTACCAAGCGAATACATGTTATGCTTGAAGTAGTCCTACTTATGTGTGCAATCTATCTCGCTTAATTACCTCATTAATGTAATCACTAGAAAATATTTAATAACTAATTGAAAAAATTTAATAAATAATTGAAAATAGTAGTTGCATAGATGAAATAACTAATCTATCCAAAATGCTGCAAGGTTTATCAGAACGCTCGTCTTTATTACCGCACACATTGTCATGCTCAGGTACAATAATGCTTGAATAAAGATCCATACACTCAATGACTCCTATTGTGGGCACTTGAAGGAAAAATTCTAACTTTCAAATGGAAAAGATGCAAGAGCTACGCTACAACTACAATCTCTCTTATGCCATACATGTAACTACAAGCGCATATTTATAGTTAACACATGACACTACGTCGACAAGGCCTTGTCGATGCATGGTAAGATGCATTGACTAGGCCTCATCGATGAGGCCTAGTCGACAAGGTTGCATCAACAAGGTGATGCAACCAACTTAATGCGACTCATCAGCAATTGAGAAAAAATGTAGTAATCACAATATTTGGATTTGGGCCATTGAAAAATATCCTTTTCAAACAATTATACAAACTACAATGCTTTATGGATATGTGATGTGGGGTCAAGGTCTTGATTAAGACTCATGGAAGAAAATTGAAAAACTTTAAAAATTGTGCTTATTAAATGAATTCAAGGTAAAAACATAAGTCTTTTATGCAATAATTTTATAGGAAGCTAAGTTATTACCATTAGAAATTAAAGAAATATATTAGTTCATAGCATTCTACTTGAGTAATAAAAATATATATAAGATTTTAGGAGAGATCATTTGATAATCTCAACAAGAGGAGTAATTCCATGAATGATGATAATGGCTAGTTGTTATGGACAAAGAGGAGTAATTCCATGAATGATGATAATATTAATAGAATACTAAATTTCATAAAAGCTTGAAAACTTGTTATGGACAAAGATTAGAAAGATGGCAACATGATGTACAAATACAAAAAAAAACTTCAATTTTACTAGAAAATATTACAGGTGGTAAACATGATGAAGTAGAATATCTTTATGCAACAATTCCATATACATAAAAGAACTAATCAATAAAGTAAGAATGGGATCACACCATTTCTGAGTTAAAATTAAAAGATGGAACAATCAGTACCATGAAGACAAAATATATTGATTATGTTTATTGCAAGTCAAAGAAGATAAGCAACATATATTATTATAATTTTGTGAAACATATTTCTTTAGAAGAGAATGAAAAATCTTTAGTAAGTCTTTGTATGATCTATTTAAGCCATTAGTGTTGTTTCTATGGAATTATATAGAAGACATGTTCAAGTTACATGAATACTAAACATATCTATTGTACTTATGATTTATTGTTATTGATTTATTTGAATAAGTTCATTCATCTAATAAATTCTTTGGGTCTAAAAAGTTTGCAAATCATGAGCCATCAAATGATGCTTTGGCTCATTGTTAGTTTATTAATCAAAAAATGGATTGTAGAGCACTTACATTCATCTATTTAGATATTGTAAATTTTATCATTGTAAATAAAATTTACATAATATTTATTCTTTTATGCTCAAGAAAAAAGATGCACTTGAAAAGAAGAAACATGTTGAAATTAAGCATTTTAAAAAACAATATGAAAGTTAAGTATAATCAAATTACAATAAAGAAACTAGACTAGATAGAAGTTTTTATGATCATGGATAGGTAGCTCATAAGAAAAAAAAATTCTTTATGTTAACAAGTGAGCTATAACTAATGATAAAGATTAACAACATAAGATCAATTATGATAAGTAGTATATGCTATCATTTTCTATTAGATCTTCTATCATGTAATATAGGTACATCCTAAGATATATAGTTCAATTAGAAATTTATAACTTAACATTACCCAATAGAATTTGATGGGTGGTGGAGTAATCCAACACCCAACCATAAAAGATACAACTATTCACATGTAGCCTAGTCGAATTTCATAAACAAGGTAATGTGATTACACTAGAAATTAGTTTGAGTTTGTGATCATTGTCTTCCCACATGAGCTAGTAAAAATCAATGCGTATGATTTAACTCACAGTGAGGTCTATGATAACTAATGTTGCATTGACCATTTTACTCCTAGTAAACATAAGGTAATTGAAAGTCGTTTCTAAGTCTAAGCAAACAACAAATGAATATAATCTAGCCTAGGTGATTGACATTTGTTCCTGACTCTCTGCACATGTCTTGGAATTATGTAATTGTTACCAATATTACCAAGGACCTCACTACTAAGAAAACCAAGCAATAATACTGCTGGGTTACCAAACAATCACACTTTACGCTCAAAATTAGTCATATCCATTTTTCTTAACAATAGTAAAAGTAAAGTTCAGGAAAAGTAAATAAGTAACTAGGGAAATAGTAAACACTATACTAAGTTAAAACAATAAACATTAGTCTAAGTAAATAATAAAGAAATCTACCTAATGCTACAATGATGCAAAGTAATCTTGATCTTTATTTTCGGCCATGAAACATGTCCAAGTACATTCCACTTGAATAAAGACTTCATACAATCACTTCACACCACACTACGACCATACACTACTAGGTGCTAAGTACTAAAATCAAGAAAACAAATTGATAGAGTCTTGCTAAGGTTGTAATAAAATTTTTGTTTGGACCATGTGCCTAAGTTTCCTATTTATAGGCATGCACGTGTCCACGATATTGGATATCTGACATCATAGCTTATGCCCCAATATTGGGGATTCAATATCATGGCTCTAATATCGAATGCTTGATATCATAGTCATGTAAAACTCAATTTATCATACCATCATGACTAATTGAAAACTCATCCTTGAGTTAAAACAAAATAAGGATGGAGTTTCTTACAAAATTAGGGGGTAGATTTACATGACATTGACTACTATTTACATGACTCTTAAACATTGCAGTCGTGTTTATAAAAATGACACAAGACATGACATGAAAAATTTAACAAAAATAGAATTTTGGTGAAGCTTGATGTAGCCTTATGTAGTTTTTGGTGGTGGTGGCTCCTCCATCAATTGCTTTCCCTTGTCATCAAGCTTCTAAAATTTGTACTAGTTTAGAAGTGCCTGAAGTTTCTTCTCTTTCATTCTTGGGTCATGTACTATTCATGCTTGTTGTGCAATGTGTGATGGAGTGGGTACATCCCATGAGCATGGTAACTGTAGAAACATCTAATTCACCTTAACATACCAAGATGCAAACTGCCTCCTCTCTTCTTTTCAAATGCTCTAGAATTTTCTCGTAGTTCATGGTAATCAATCAATCTTTTGGCTAGGTTTACTACTACATCCTTCAACCCCTGGTAGCCAACCTTAACTACTTCTAACTCAAAGTTTGCCACTTGGAATTTCTGCAAAGCATCGTTACAATTTACAAACTTTTTTTCTTATAGAGCATATGTGGCTGCTACTTGTTGTTCTAGCTCATTCTTAGGCCTACCTACTATTAACATGGCTAAGTTAACATAATGAAGGTTAGCTGACCCCATGTATTCTTTTAGATCTTTGATCTACAAGTCTTTGTTTTTTACTTCTACTTGGTGAACAAGGCCATAACTATCTAGAATGGATTACCAGTTAAGATTTTATGTTGAAATGGCATTGATTCTAGCTTTGGCCATTTGGATTTCCTTCTCATTAATTTGCTTGTACATGCCCATATAATCACTGAAGTGTTCCTTGAGCCTTTTGTGTTTCTTTGCCTTATTTTTCCATGCACGTATTTTAATGACTAACTTTTGATGAATGGCACATACCTCCTCAATTGAAAGGGTTCTATTTTCTCTTATGAGGTAGCTCATGTCTTGGTTGATCCTCATCAGTTATTCCCTTCACTATTGGATGCTCTCCTCCAAAATATTTTTTTGCTTTTCCATAGTGGTCAACCTCATGTTATTGGTAGTAAGTTGTTTATTTTCCTCTTGAACTACAATAAGTGCCTTAGCATGTACATACATTTTTGCTTCTGCTACTGAGACATTTCATACTACTTTCTCCTTCTTTGTTACCATCTAGTTATTCTAATCAATCAAATGGTTAATCTACTCTATCCTAAACTCCTCTATTTGATTAGACATAATAAATTGTATGGGATCTCTTTGTTCAACTCTCAAGGTTTCAAGCTCTTCTTATAATTTCAAATTTTCATTTTCTACATGCTCTACCCTTGTTTCTACCATGGCTAGTTTTCCTTTGGTAGCAATGAGCTCAAACTATACTATAATGACATCACTGGGGATGTTGAAGAGTGTTTTCATGGCTTGCTTAGTCTACAATAGTCTATCAAGCACATCCTCATGGTCAGCAAGAGTCATTGAGATTCTGGCTAACATTTGAGTATCTCTAGCTCTAGTTAGATTTGCTAGTGGCATAATAAGCACATCAAAAGATTCTTTAATGTGATCGATGATCACCTTTGCTACTCTTGCTGCATCTTAGTGTTGCATCACTACTACTATGGCTCCCTCTTCGATCTCAAGCACCACTTGGAATGATGCAACATTTCCAGAGATCTATTATGACCATTGAACCTCTCCTCTTGACTGTAGTGAGATCTATCCACTTGTGGGATATGCTAAAACTATGGGTTGGATGGCACTATCAATAACTTTGTAAAGGTTGGTCTTCTCCCTTGTTCTCAAGCTGATAGTTTCTACAATTTTTTGTAGATGATTCATTAATGATCTATAATCTTATGGCGATGGCAGTGAAACTTGCTATTGTTGCTACTGCTACTGTTGTTGTTGTTGCTCTTACTCTTGTTCTTATTCTTATTGATCTTCACCATGATCTTTTCTGGGCAATGCTAATTTGATCAATTCAGCATATGAAGCATTTTGGGCTCTCTTGGAAATGTCATTGGTGTATCCTAAGATTTTGGCTCACTTGAACAACTTTTTCATAAGGCAAGGAAACAGAAGTATCTACTTTCTTACCTTTATTTCTTTAAATCATCCCTATATTTCCATAAAGTAGAGTTTTGCAAGGTTGACATTATATTTTCCTATTAGGATTGCACTTCCTCTAGCCACATAAGTAGATAATCTAGTGAGTTATTTTGTCAAGAACAAGTGGTAGGTTCCTTTTGAAGTAGATTCTTTCTTCCAGAGTTAGCTCATTATAGCCCTTATCTTCTTTGTCATACGCATGTCTTAGCCATAGTTTTCTAGTTTCAGGATTTGATTAAGTGGACAGATATGCTAACTTTGCTTCATCATTGGGTATATTCAGAGCTTTTGGAATTGCCTTGATCAAGAATGAAACTGAGACTTCTTCAATGTTAACTATGGTACCCTCTTCCTTATTGTGTTAGAACTAATAGGTTTTTCCAAGGTATCATTCACCACTATTAGAAAGGGTGGGCCATAATGGTGATGCCTTGAGTTGTGCCTTGACTGCTTCAAGGCTGAACTCCACAAATGGGCCAAAGTTCATCTCTACAATGACTATGGTCAGGATGGACCTTTCTTGGATGGCTTGGAGGTAGTCCTATGACAATGTGATGCATTGTCCTAGCACTTGTGGTTCCTTTGCGTCTCCTTTGGCTAATTGTCCCAGAGTAGGAGTTTCTTGATGAATGCTAAATGATTGGACTTCCTACTCCTCGTGTTCTAGTTCTTTTCCTCTAATTCGACCTCTGCCTTGATCTCTCGGTTTCTTACTTACACCTTGTAAGGATCTTATGCTCCTCTCTTTGGGACCATATGCAATCATTAAGAATTAAAATTACTAAGGTATTCACATTTATTCTTAACGGTTCCATACCTTACTCATACCCTTAGTTACATTAAGTTCTGAGTTTATGATTGCAGAGTTAAAATTTCAAATAGTTACCCCATAAGTGTTAATCCCTTTATGACTCCTCATAGTTATTTATTTTGTTCTTATGTATGGCTCATTATGATTGGTTATGGTTCCTTAAGAGTATTATTTGAGTGTTTAGGATTTATTATGATTAGTTCTTATTAACAATTTTCAAGTTTCACTTCATTCTTTCCCTTAAAATACCTTTAGAGCATTAGAAATTTTTTAAAAACTTAGCTCAGACTTTTCCTCACTAGCACACACCCTCCCTTCCCAACAACTAAGATGAGCACTCCGTGATCAAATAGGTTCAAAAAGCATGAAAATCAAAACAATAATGATCAAGTTATGGCTTGGAAAAGCTAGGAAGTTAGAGCTTAGATCATAGAAGAAAATTAAAAACATCTCCCTTGTGTGTAAATGAAAAATGATGAGGAAATTAGTTAAGTTCCCACATATATATAGGTTTTGTATGACTCAATATCAAGGATTCAACATTGCGAAACCAATATTGGTTGGGACTTGATATCAGAGCCCAAGAAATTTCATTTTTCATAAGGGTTTGGTGGGGAAAATTGATTCTTTTGAATGTCTGAAAGGTTTTAAGGATTCTCAGAGGGTTTTGATGATGGAGATATACACATGTTGGTCAAAATTTCGTCATTGGAAGTTTATAGAGAAGGAATCTCAAGCTATGAAAGTTCATAAGATGGGTAAGAAGGGTAATGGATTCATGTTGTGAGAATGGATAGTTTAAATGATATGGGAAGTGTTTATTGACATATGTTGATTTTGGAAGGTTCAAGATGATGTGGAATTGCTTGGTAGGTACAAGGTACAATAGTTATACAAGTGCATCCTCTCCAAAGTAATCTCCAGTCCTTAATGCCCTTGTATAACTGTTCCTAAAGTGTCCTTAGGCACTTAAGGAGTTGAATGTAATGCATACCTGTTTAGCAAAACACACATGTTAATACCACCAATTTGGGAAAATAACACTATGTTACTCAAAATCACAAGTTATGACTATTCAAATAGTGAGATGAGATGGACTTAGAAGGGATTGTAGAAATCAAGATGTGAGGTGTCTTACCATAGGCAAAATGAATTCTTACGTTTTATTAGGGGTTAAGGTAATCACTAGCCTTTCTGTCCAAGATTCAAACCAAGTCCAATGACATTGCATTGTTTCATCTCTTAGAAGTACAATCGTAAGACTATTAATGTTGTAAGGAGTATCATCACTTGGCATATTGTCCAAGGGAGGAGTTTATTCATGCCACTTTGTTTATTTTTAGATTTCTAAGAAGCTACCTACCTTCAAACATGGGTAACATGTCTTTCCAGTGGGACCTCTAGAGATTTATTTACTACTCTTTTATTTTTATTTGTGTCAACCTATCCAAGAAACACTTATTTTACTCTTACTCCCATTTTTTGTTAGATCTACAAGGATATAATACAACCTTAGCAACATGATAGAACTCACAATAGTAAATTCATAGATCCCCTTGATATCACATCCTTTTCATTCCCACTTGGTTCTTCACTTTTCGAGATAGGCATAATGATCACAAGTTTATTCTTAGTTGTATGATGGAAAAGAATATCATTATGGCTATGGTAATATCCTCTTATTAATGGAATGGATGGATGAATGATGTGGGCTCATTATTTAAATAATCAGTACCTTATGACTTGATAACATAGAGAAACCTTCATCTTATTGGACTACATCTTGCCTTTATTTGTAATGTGTCTTATTAGTAATCAAAATTATTTACAAAGGGTTTGAAAAAAAAAGTATGAAAGAAATGAAAAAGATAGTCAGAATTGTGAAAAAGTGTCAAGAATGAAAAATGTCAAAAGAATAGAAAATGTTAAAGAATTGAAAGATGCCAAAGAATGTAAAAAATTTAAGAAATGAAAGGTATGAACGGATGATAAAAGATTAAAGAATGTCAAAAAGAAAAAGAAAAATTCAGTAAGATACCTATGACTCTAAATTGACTCCCCTGCAACTATTATTAAGATTAGTTAAATGGAAGATAGAACAAGTAAAAGACTAATGGTTAGGTTGGGTAGATTCCTTAGAGTATTCATAATATGGTTTGACTTATTGGATATTGACAAGGATAAGTTTATGTGGACTAGATGGGCGGTGAATATGTAAGGCACTAGATGGATAAGTGGCTTGCACAATGTATGGTCCCTCCTAAAGTGTTTGAAATTTAGCTTTTTAGGGTAAATGACAAGGATTATAATAAAGGACCTTGTCACTCGATTGTATGGTTACATTCCTTATTCATGAATCGTGCCTAAGTTTGGGGTAATGCTTATGGACTTCACTACTCATAAGTGCTACTAGTCGATTCTCATCTAAAAGATTTAGGTTCATTAGATGTTTCTTTTAGGCTAAACTCATATTAAGGTGAAGTTCACTAGTAGTAGCTAAAGTATGAAGCTCTACCTAGATTGGAAGTATTGGCAACTTGCCATAGACTAACTCGTATGATGTGTATCCTATAAGTAGTTTCTAGGATGTCCTATAGGCCCATAGAGCATCATTGAATTTAGTACTCCAATCTCGTCTAAACATACTAATTGTCCTAGTGAGTATTCTAGTAATTTCATAGTTAGTGACTTCAACTTGACCATTTTCTTAGGGATATGGTGTTGTGAGATTATGGTTAACCCCAAGCTATTACATGAATTTCTTAAAGGTAGCACTAGTGAAGTGATTCCCATTATCTAATATAAGCATTATTGGTACTTCAAGTCTATTCACCACATGTTGTTGAAAACACTTGGTAGCTATTTTGGTGTACAGTCTTTCACTATTGCTACCTTTGTCCACTTTGTACAGTAATCCACAATCACAATAATGTACACTTTTCCATTTAACATTGATTGAATGGGCCCCATAAAATCAATTTCTCAAATATCAAAAGGCTCTAGTGGCTATATCCAGTGTTGTGGTCATCCATATCTAGTCATAATTCCTCCATCCTCCATCAATAGTTCTACACCTTGCATAGTGGCTACCACATGGGTGTTCATGAGCATCTTATAAAACTCTCTACTAGTCACAATTTGGCACACACCATCTAATAAGTCCATCTACACAAATCTTGTACAAATTGCCATTAATTTCCATGTACCATTTGGCTTTGTGAAGGAATTGCTCACGTTTTTTCCTATTCCATTCAGTAGTAAGCTCTTGTGTTGTGAGATAAGTCATGTACTCTAAGGTCCATGGATTTCTTGTTGAATCTACAACATTTACTATTCTGGTAAAGAGATTCTCATCAGGAAATTGGCTAGATATAGGTTCTACTCAATTTTATAAATCCCATTTCAACTTTGATAAATGGTCAACTACTACATTTTTTGTCCCTTTCTTATCAATCATCATGATGTGAAACTCTTGAAGAATCACAAGCCATCTTATCACTCTCAAACTAATTGCTAACTTATTCATAAGAAATCAGATAGCACTGTGATCGGTGTGGACATAGATTGGGTAACTAAGCACATAATGTTTGAATTTTTCAAGTTTTTACACCATGGCCATTGGCTCCTTTTTAATTTTGGTGTAATTTAATTGTGCTCTAGTGATGCTTCTGCTAGCATAGTGTATGTAGTATGGTCTCTTCTAATCATCAAGTTGTATCAATACTACATCAAGTGCATAGTTGGAAGCATCAATCATGATATGAAAAGGTCTTAACCAATTTGGAGCTTGAAGTATTGATTTTTTTTACTAATTTCTTCGTCATATTCAAATGCCTTTTTACATGACTCAGTCCACTTGAAGGGTGCATTCTTCTTCATGCATCCTATAGTATCTTGTATGGCCTAAAATGGATTTTACATCTTTCATTGTCTGCAACCATTGAGTGATGTTTGGGATGACTTTCATCTTTTTGTGATCTACCTCAATAACCTTCTAGGAGATTCTATGTCCCAACACTATGGCTTCTTGAACCATGAGATGGCTCTTTTGCCAGTTGAGCTTTAGATTGGTTTCATCACATCTTTTAAGTACTTACTCCAACCAATCTAGTGCATGTTTGAAATCTAGCTTGTATGTGGAAAAATCATTGATAAAGACTTCAATACCATTTCCTATATACTTCTGTAAGATACTTAGTAGCAACCTTTGGAAGGTTTTTGGTGCATTACAAAGACTAAAAGGCATCTGTTTGTAAGCAAACATTACCCATGGATAGGTGAACGTGGCTTTCTCTTTGTCTTTAGGTGCAATGCAAATTTGATTGTATCTACTGTACCCATCAACAAAATTGTAATAATCATATCCTGAGATTGTGTCTAGGACCTGATCAACAAATGATAGTGGGAAATGATCCTTATATTTGGCTGAGTTCAACATCCGGAAGTCAATGCAAATGCATCATTTATCTTCCTTCTTTAGAACTATTACTAAAGGACATATCCATTCACTATCCACAATGGGACAGATGAATCGTGCCCTTAGCAAAATTTTCAATTCTTGCTTAACTACCTCCTTGACTTTAGGATCAATCCTTTGTTGAGGTTGTTGTTTTGGTTTAACTATAGGATTAGTATAAATCTGGTGTTGGTAAATTCATGGATTAATTCCTATGATCTCATCATAAGACCATGTGAATGCTGTAGGTCATCTGTTAAGCACTTCTAGTAGTTCCTTTTCTTTTCTTTATCTAGGTTGGCATTGATAATCACTAGCTTCTTGTTGTTTAGAAATGAATATTCTAATGTTGCCAACAACGCTTTCAATTCTAATGATTATGGTTCTATTGTGTATGGGCTCTCTAGGTGTCCTTAGTTTATTTCTTCTTCCTAATTAATTTGAGGGTAGGAGTATCCTTTCCTTAGGAGTTTCTTTAGTTGTAATCAACCACTGGATGCCCTCTTATTGGGTGCAACATTTTTGGATGGTTGCTACATACAAATAATTTTACACACATCTTGTTTCAAGACATCTATTGCATGCATTGGTGATAAGTGTCAAAGTGTCACATCGACAGGCCCACGTTAACATAGCCTAGTTGATGGGCCCGCATTTATGTGGTGTTGCCCCATCAACATAGCATCTGCTGGGGCCCCATCAACTTAGTCTTGTATCAAAAACTATAAATACAAGCTCCCCAACTACATTTATGAGCATTCAAGTCATAGTAATAGTCGAACTCTTGTAGCTTTTCCATTTGAAAGTTAGAATATTTTCCCAAGTGCTCATAGCAGGAGTCATTGAGTGTACGGATCTTTATTCCAACATTGTTGTACTTGAGCATGATAGTGTGTGTGGCAATAAAGATGAGCTTCTTGATAAACCTTACAGCATTCTAGATAGTTTACATGTTTTATTCATGTATTTAATATTTTCAGCTATTTATTCAATGTTTTCTGGTAATTAAGCTACTTAGGTAATTAAGCAAGATAAACTAAATAGATTAAAAACATAAGTATGATTAATTTGAGTGTAATACGTATTCACTTGGTAATCCTAGCAGTGTTATTGCTTGGTGTGCCTAGTAGAGTAGTGCTTCATAACCTAGTAGTGGATACATGGGTTTCGGACATGTACGAAAAGTGGGATCGGATGCTTATGTTAGGACTAGTTAGAGATTAGTTAAATAGTTAAAATAAATTAGTTTTCAATTTATTTCATTCCTCTCTTCAAGCAACAAAACTATAAAACATAAAATGATAAAAATCATATGCCTCAATTACACTTAAACATACCTTTGTACTTCACAAGTGTAATTAGAAAGACAGCAAATGACCATTAGGGCAAGGTTCACTTCCTAGAAGACTAGTGCACCAAAAACTAGAGAGTCCATGAAATTCAACCAAATCATGCATGAGCGCTTCATGATTCATATGTTTGGATGTAGGGGTATGCTTCATCGCTTATCATTGGCACCATTGTCGAGGAATTTCTTCTATTGAAATGTGTGCTATCTAGGATTAGTGAACATTATTAATATCGTTGGATGAACCCCAAGGTCAACATCATTCCCAAATAATATAACTACAAAAGCACACTAATATTTTATTTGTTTTGCAAAATGTCTTCTTCTTCTCACAAGAAAAATGATGCAAAATCATCGATCACACAAGAGTGCAAAGTGATATATACTCATCCATATGAGTATGTGCCTAATTTCACCTTCATCCTATATTAGGATGAACAACTATGATGGTGTGATATGGAAGGCAACATTGTAATGCCTCCCAATCGATCTATGTCTGTGACATTGCTTCAAACTCTTAAGAAGCTAGGCATTCATGATCTTTAAAAAGAGTATGTTGTGCATGACTACGAGTATTGGGACTATCATCCTAGTAAAACACAACGGAGGTGAGATTAACATCAAGAGAAGCATCATGAGGATGTGAAGGGGAAATGGTTCACCAATCCCTTATTCTTGCTGAACAAAGATGACAACAAGGATTCTCCTTCTGAGGGCTCTCATCATGAAAATTCTCCATCCCTCATTACTGGTGATGAGGGTGTGGCCCTAAATCTACGATCCACTATCAACAATGTGGGTTCAAGTAAATATGGCAATCAAGGTAAGAGCTCAGAAACGCGTCATGACAATAAGAAAACTAACGAACATTGTAATGACAATTGAAGTGAAATTGGCAGATATCATGGTGGTGGTAGTCCTCCCTCTTTTCCCTCTTCATTTGAATCTCTTTCTTCTTCCTCTTCTTGCTTTGAAAAACACCATAGAAGGAACAACTGTGATGGAGGTGAGTAGAGGGGCAATAATACTAATCATCATGCCCATAATAATCAAAGGCGTAACATATGACATCATCAATGACAATGAAATAATGATGATGATGAGCCTTTTTTGGCAACTTGAAGCATGCTTAACATTGTAGAGGCAGTCAAGATTCCAACTAGAAATGTGAAAGATAGTTGGATCAAGTGCGTAGACATAAAAAAATATCCCAAGATTTAAGGGAGGAATACCTCTAATCTGTAGAACCATTTACAAGCTTTTCATGATGCCTATGCCTTACAAAACATTGAAAATGATTAGCATAAACTCAAGATATTTCCCAAGACACTCATCAAGGATGTAGCAAGTTAGTACCAATCATTGGAGCTAGAATCTATCTACAAATGGAGTACCATGTTAGAACTATTTAATGACAAATATCAAATGTACTCCAAAGTGTCTAATCTAAGAAGAAAAATTCAAGGATGAAACAAGAAATACATGAACCCTTGGATGCCACCATGGATAGATACTATTCTCTCTTACATCAATGCCCTAGCCATGGTTATTCTCAAAGGGAACAACTCTACCATATCATAGATGGGCTCAGGGCAAAAACAAGAAGAACTCTTGGGGTGTATGCCCAAGGGATATTTTCTAAACTAAGGGCTCATCAAATACAAAGGCTGATAGAGCAGGTTTCAAAAGAAGAAGGTGAGTTGCACAAAAGGGAAAGTGTGAAAAAGGTGAGTTGTGGTATCACACTTACAAGAGTCTAGGTTGTACGCATTGAATCCTCAATTAGCATGAAGGTAGGCACCCAGACGATTACCTTATCCTCAAGGCAATCCAGGGTAGATCCACCAACAACAACAAGCTTACTATACAAGTGAAGCTCAAGCACAACCATATCAACAATATCAATAGTTGCATCAACCATAGTTGTGGGCAATGCCATCGTAAGGTAAATTTTTTCTAAGTGTTTGGCCCATGCTTCCATTGCTAGGACTATGCTCTAGAGCGTAGTCATCATAGCACGTAGCATAGAGCCAAAATTACAAAATTTTCTAAGTGTCAACAGAAATTGCAAAAAATTTTCTAAGTGTTGTGCTATGCTCCCATTCTCCCAGCTACACTCTAGAGTGTAATTAGTGTAGCATATACTTTAGTGGCCAATTTTTCCTAAGTGTCAAGCTAGAAGCTATCAAGCTAATTCAGCATGAAAAGAAGCATTTGGTAGATTTTCTAACTCTTGAAGCTACCCTTCCTACTACGCTCTACAGTGTAGCTAGCATAGCCTAGATGAAGATTGCAAGTTTTGCCAATTCTTTCAAAGTGTCAGTGCTACACTTCACAACATAGCTAGCGTAGCCAACACTAGACTTGAATTTTGGCAGAATTTGCTTAACTATTAGGTTACACTCCAAAGCATAGCTGGCGTAGCAATGTAGGACAACCTCCAAAAGCTTCCAAAGCTTAGCACAGGCCTTCATCTCAGTTTCAAAATCTCTCTGGCAAGCAAGATCAACAACTTGCACTTTCTTTGCATCCTCCCCTATGTCTGAAAATTGTACCTATGCTCAATCCTACTCAAAAGAGGAGAGAGTATAGTCCTAGAGTGTAGCCTCAAAATTGCATTATTTTACACTAATGGTAGGTACATTGTGGTCTCTTCAACTTTGGCACATGCAATCTTGGTAGCATAGTCATAGTCTAGCAGTCTCTTGGGGTCCATTAGAGCACACAAGAGTGTAGCACCATTTTTGCTCTAGTGGGAGCATAGTTGGTATCAATGTAGCCTTAACTACTCCTTTTGCCACATGGTGCCTAATTCGCACTTCACATCAATCCTAACCCTATAAATAGCCTTATGTTTCCCATTTTAGGGGTTGGCATTTTGAAATAGTTGGCTGGAAATTTCATTTTAGTGGTTGGCACTTTAGCACTAGCACCCTTGCACCTGAACACACTTAACACACCTTGCCAAAACTTTGGAACACCATTGGACATTGCGGTAGCCAACCTGTTAGGCTCAAACTTGACTGTAGACATTAGTTTCATAGCTCGAGCATCCCAAAGATTGTGACTATGCTACCTAATATGCTCATCTGTACACTACCTACCTCCTTACCTATCTTTTACAATTGTTATGCTCCCACATTTGGGGTGGTGCCATTCTTTCTCTCTCAAACTCCATTGCATTTTAAAGAATTTTTTAGAATTTAGCATCACACTTACATTTTTTCGCTATTTTACACACCTTTGCACATTTGCACCATCATTTTTACATCAGAAAACCTTGCCATACTCTAGCTTAGTTGGCCCCAGTATCACTGAAATCACCATGCAAACCCCTAACACCCGTTTCTCAAAACACTCCATAAGTCCTGGTTCAATTAACAAGACCATCTCGAGTGCTTCACCTCCATTTTTCCCTCCAGTGATGGCCCTTTGGATGGGGGTGGGGTTAGGGTTGTACCATAGCTATGGTCCCCTCAACATGACCATTATAGCCATTGATGTTTTCAGTTGCTACAGTTTTCTAGCATTAGAAAGACAACGTGCCATTTCCTTCTATGTTCAATGGCAGTCCCAGGTGATCTTTACACCTTTGTTACTAGCTTTGGGCTAGCATAGACTCAACACCCCTATGGACCTGCCATGGTAGTAGCTAGATCATAGGCCAATGTAGGAGTTGTCTATGAGTTAATTGGTATAAGATTAGACCCAATTGTCGGTTCCCCTAGAACCTTGTTGGACAAAAGCCAAAGTGTATCTTTGACACTTGGCTAAAACTCTATGTGCTTAGAAGAGCATAGCTAGCTCTCAGCCTGAGAGTGTAGCATGCCTCAACGTAGTAAGCATAGCACACCCAAGTTAGTTTTTCTTCAGGAGTTTTTTCAGACTTAGCTATTTTTTAGCATCTTTTCTATGTTTCTATACTTAGTTGTTTTTAGCATCTGTAACTTTCATAACATTTACATCTTTCACATAGCATTATGAATCCTAAGAAACCCTCAACCTCTATCCTAAGCACAATTGTTGTTTGACTTGGTCAGCGAGAGGTTACAATTGATCTCCTTGGGGCCAAGGGGTCTGCTTTGGCGGAGAGGCAATTGCTCAGAATACACAACCAATCACCCAAGTACATGGTACTTGATGATGAAAAATATAACTTCCTTTATGTAAAACTCTAGGCAGGTCTATCTCTAGACCATTGAGAAATGGATGCCAAATAGGGTTATGAAATCATATACTAGAATGGGAGAGAGTACTTCCCTACCCACAACAATTTCATTCCACTTACCAAAACCTTTCAATGGCTACTCGACCAGCTCATTTGACTGAGTGGGTTGAATGAGCATAATGTGGCAACTGATTATGAGAAGCCCCTGCAAGATGAGCAGGATGAGTTTGAGACCCGTTTAGAGAATGAGAACCCCTTTTATGCCTCCTTCTAGCAGGCTTCCTCCAATTTCATCCCTTAGAAATCTTAGCCATCCATCTTTTGTTAGGCTATTACATCCCCCTTGTCACATCCCAGGTCAACTCTTGTGATGGCAAGTCATCAAGTGCATACACATCAAGGTGCAAGACCACCTGTCACCCCAACCTTCATACATCACATGCACCAGGGTGTAGGACCATTTACCACCCTCCCCTACGTGACATTCGCATAGTCTACACAGTCCTTCCTGCCAGCATCTGTGATGCCAACATAGCCTTGCATGCATACTCTGTAGACATCCCAACCACCACTAACTCAAGCATCATATGTTTCACCTATTCCGTCAGCACCTCCTATAATTATGCAAGCAGTAATTGCATGGTGGGCTCTAGGCTCTATGCCCATGTTGTAGCATACACAATAATATGCACAACAGCACATGCAATAGGCATCTCACATGGTTGCATAGCCCGCAATGGGATTGTGGGTCATTCATATAGTACAACAAGCAACACAAACAATGCAGCCCGTTATGCCCACCTCGAGCTTAGACCAAGCATTCTCACTCATCCATACATTCACCGAGGAGGTTAAGCGGCTCAAAGCCTCCTCCTGTAAAATAGTCCACATGATGGACTTTTACCAAGATGACCTGAGTAGTCCTACAGTTCCATCATTGACCCTACCTCCTAGGGTCCAACTTCCCTAGTTCACTAAGTACAATGGTGAAGGGGATCCTAACACCCATCTAGTGACTCGCTATTTTGAATGTCTTCTATTGCAAGCATGCCCGCATGTAATCATCCATGTGTTTTCCATGTCCTTAACTAGCAAGGCACTAGATTAGTACCATGCACTTCTTAGGACCTCCATATCTTCCTTGGATGAATTCCTCAGCCAATTTGTCACTTGCTTCAAGTACAACTTGAAGCTTGAGATGACCCTAGACCAACTAATGCAGATTAAGTAGGGCCACTTGGAGCTCATACAAAAATTCATCCAACACTGGAGCACCACACTTAATGAAATCTGCAATTCCATCGTAGAAACCCACCTATTGGCCATTTTAAAAGACGTAGTGAATGACTTCATTAAGTCAAATCTATATTACCTTGCCCCACACTCCTTAAGCTAGGCATTCACTCAAATAAAGAGCATTTAGGATGTGGTGGAGGCCAGTAAGGATCTAGCCTACGTGGCCTATAAAAATGCACATAAAAAGAAAGATAAGGAAAAGGGTAAGGAAATTACAACTATTGCAACAGTGGCCAATAAGGCCAAGCCAAACAATGCCAAACCAATGGCTAAGGTACCTAAGGCCTTGGCCAAAAATAGGGCATCTAACTCTAGCACTACAGTGACCAACTAATCTACATCATCAGTGCTCATGGGGCAAGTTGTCTCGAGGCCAAACTTTGAGCACAAGGACTGATTCAAGTACACACTATTGCCCATTAAGTTGTCGGAGCTCTTAGATCAACTACTTAATGCTAGGAAAATCTAGTATAAGCAAATGTTTGAGGATGCTTGCTATTGCAAGCTCCTCAGAAACCCATTAGTAGTTGCACCAAATGAGCCTTCGATCCCTAAACATTTCAAGTTAGATTGGTTCTGCCATTACCATCAACTACCCAACCATGACATAGACTTCTACATGGCCCTATGGGATGACATACAAAACATGAGTAACCAAGGTCAACTAGTCCTTGATGCAACCAACCTAGTTCGCCCTGAAAATCAATCAATTAAGGTCTACAAAGATCCTCTCAATGCAAGTCTGTAGGCTATGTTATCAATGCCATCAGCATTGCTGATGACTCAAAACCAGCAAAAGAATCATTCATGGTTCACATGCCCTCTGGTAACATTGGGGCCTCCTTGTTGTTAACTAGTTTGAGGTCCCCTTTTGTCATTAGAGCATCATCTCAAGTGCCCATGACATCCTTTGTGGTTAGGGCCCCATAGTACATTATAATGATAGTAACCTAAACACCATTTATCATTAGGGTGCCTCAACATGTGAACTCTTCACCTACTCAGATTCTGGTGGTGGGGACTGCATTAGGCCTTGCTCACCCAAGGCATCATTTTGCATACAATAACAGGCAATCTAGGTGGTAGTCTAGGAGGTCTAATGAGTGCCTCGTCAACAAAATGATTAGGGAACACCTAGCACTAGGTCTGCCTAAGCCCGTCCCCTTGTCTTCTATTCCCATGGCCATGTCAACCAAAACAACCACCACAAGCAACTAACAACCAAGCATTGAGGCTTAAAAGTAGGCAAAGTAAGCCAAGTCCAAATCTCCTCCCCAAGAGATCTATCTCCTAGGCCGCATGGAGGAGATGAAGGCCAACAAAGCAACTGATAGTGGTAAGGATTTCCTAGATGCATTAGCACAGGTCAAACAAGCTTTGAAACAAAAAAACATAACTTTGAGCCTATATGACTTGGTCATGACCTCCTCCACTCATCGCAAAGCATTAGTTCGCATGTTGATCTCCATTCTTATTAAAGAGGAAATCCCAGTAGATGAACAAGCCATCAATGCTATGATGCTTCTCCCTACACCATAGGGATCAAGTTCAACATCTCTAGCATTTCACGATGAGGCAATTAAGGTTAACCCTAAAAATGGTTATGTCATCACCATGCCAATGTTCATAACAATCCATGTAGGGCAATGCAAAATTCGCAGAGTGCACATCGACGATGGGACGTAACTAACATCATCCCATTCCTAGTCGTTGACCAACTTAGTCTTGTTGACCAAATCAACCCATGAAGACAATGTGCCTAAAGTCCTTTAATAGGTTGTGCATTGTCGTAAGGGGGATGATCACGATAGCTTTCATGGTAAGGAAGCAGTTCCCCATAATAGCTAAATTCATTGTCATTGAGGAGATGCCCAGGTTCAACCTGATCCTCGGAAGGCCCTGGCTAGCCCAATTATGGGCTACCTCCTTGTCCATTCATCAAGACATCCCCTTTGACCATTAACAACCTTGACATAGAATAAGGGTCGAAGGTAGAGTTCCCAAATGACACATTGCCCATGAAGGACGAGGGTTAATCTTCTTCAACAGACCCACCTAAGGAAACCAAATGTGGTTGATGACCTCCTCAAGAAAGCTCTATGGGTAAAGTTGTCCTTTAGCATCATGTATGAGGGTCTAGGCAAATATCACCATGGGCTACCCAGGCCCTACACACCCCCTAACCCACATCAAGTTAGGAAGCAACTGCATGACTAAGGCACCACCTTAGTTCAACATGCGCTAGGTGTTTACTTGCTCCTAATCTTCACATGCCTTGTTTACCTTTTGCTTGCGTAGCTACATTTTGCATGGCTACTTTCATTTTATATCATTTTCTTTGTTACACATTAAAGAAAAAACACTAAAATACATAAAAATCATAAAATTCAAAATTGCAAAAAAGAAACAAGCATATGGTCCACCACAGCCTAAAACTGGCCATCTTTTTTGCATCACCATGGCCCAAAAAGGCCTTAAACTAGCATATGGCCTGCCACGGCCTAAAAATGACCACCTTTTTTGCATCACTATGGCCTGAAAAGGCCTTAAATGAACATATGGCCTGCTATAGCCTAAAACTGACAATCCTTTTTCTTTCATCGTATCAGCCTATTATGGCCTAAAACTATAGCAACAATCCACCATGGCCTAAAATTGGCAACACCTTGTCTTTTTATTTGCAGCTTGAAATGGCCTTCAACTAGCAATCGTCGTGGCCTGAAATGGCCTTAAACTAGTAATCATCATGGCTTGAAATGGCCTTAAACTAGCAATCATCTTGGCCCAAAATGGCCTTAAACTATGCAATGGCTCTTTCACCATGGCCCTAAATTGGCATGGGGCCCACAAAGGACCTAATCTCATTAATCAACTGCATCACTAGCACACAATACTTAGCAAGATAAATGCAAAACATTACATAATATGCAAGTCCACATAGCAAAGATAGCTTGTAATTAATCCATTTTCATTAATCCATCAACAAAATACATAGCATAACTATACAACAAAAATGGTCAAAAGCGCAAAATTGCCCAATAGCAGGGCTACATTAGGATTGCTCAACCGGTAGTGTTCAGTGGAGGTTGATGTTCCTCTTCCTCTTCCTCTATTGCTCCATTAGGCCTTGTGGCACCACCTAGTGCCTACTCAAAGCAACACAAGATAACAAATCAATCTACAAATGCACAACATGCAAAACTAACATAAAAACCTGAAACAACTAACCTAAGAATGTTGCGCATCTATCTCTGGAGGCAATCTATCAAGGCCCTCCTCCAAGCTTTGGAGGATTTCAGCCTCTAATAGTCATGTCTAGTCCTCCTAGCCAAATTCAATACCTGCAAAGGTCTTGCCCTTGTCCATGGCTATCCATGCGAGTGGCTCCATAAAAAATGTGGTGGAGGAAACCTCCTTTGAGGGCACAAAAATCTACCTCTTTGGAGACCCACTCACCACTACGTGATGAGTGAATAACTCATAAGCCCATGTCCCACTAGTTGCCTCAAGGAACATATTGTGAAATAGTGTTCGATGGACTTCTCCTTGTATCATTTAAGGTATGAATCTCACTCATTCTTGTAGTGGTGCTTGTGGTTCTTCTTATTCTATCCCCACTGATACATCTTTTTACTATAATCTTTCCAATCTTGATTCTTTTGGGTAAGTAAGTCGATCTACAACCTCTGCTCGATGATCTCCCTATGGCCTCGTTCTTGCCCTGTATTGCTAACTAGTACCTAGGATAGTGAATCTCAGCTATCCACTAGGTACTATCCCCTTGTGTGCAAGCCATAAGGAAGTCATAACGAGACTGCAAGTCCTCCATCTTGGCATCTTGGCTTGCAGTCCTCTCCTAGAGCTCGTGTACCTGATTTCATGGGTACTCATTAGTGTGCTTGCAAAGCTATAGTGCTCTTGCACTTAAAAGTGTGCACTTACTTACTACCTCATACACACAACAAGGCACTTGCTTCACCTTAGGGGAAAACTTAGGGATAGCATCCACCCTAGCCACGCTGCTTGGATCTCAACAAAGCTTAGAACCTGTTGACATACAATAAGAAAAATAGCATTAGCCATAGACTGGGTGTTAAATCAGTAAAGTAAGATAAGCAAATCAACATCACATGCATACCAAGCTTAGGATCTACCTACTGTAGGCAGTCCACCATGTCACCTCTACCCATGGCTCCATGCGGTGGGTAGAGGTGGATGCTAGATTGTTGGCAGGTACCTTTGAGGTTGCAATGTAATAACATATTTACCAATAGTTAAGCATCCAAAGATGCAAGAGTAGAAAGAGAGCAATAATAGATGGCAATGTAGAGCACATACCTAATAAACCCTTAGGTGTGAGAGCAGGGAGATCACCTAGCTGCACACCATCAAAAGACTATCAAAATCATCCTCGTTGTGGTGAAGCAATCCCTCCTCCTCTAACTATTGGAGGACCTCTATAGGCTCACACAGCTTCTCCTCCTATGTTTCTCCCTCCTTAGCTTGAGGAGGGACCTCCTCTGCTACTACTTCTATCACTACTCTGGCAGCCCTCTCATCTAATTTTAACAATTTACACACACGTCAAAGTTAGCATGTTAGCATAGCATAGCATAAAAAAGTATAAAAATATAAACACATAAAATGCAAAAAATACATCCAATAACTTGTACTAACCTGCAACATCTATGCGTAAATCACAAAACTTTAGGTGAATCTTCTTGTTGCCTGCCTTTTTGACCTCTCATGCAGGCTCCTCTATGAGATGTGGTCTTTTAATCTTTGCCTTAGATGGTCCCACCATCTTGGCAACATAACACTCTACCCTAACTATGTTCCCGGCACCAGCCGGTGGAGGCTTACCTGGACTATCATGCGAGTAGTGAGATTGCCCTAAGGAACCTTTAGTTGTTATGGAAAATGACTTACCAATCACCTTTGGGAGGTCCTACACTTACATGATAGCAAATAGGTGCTTGACCCATGGCTTTGATAGCTATGTGTATTCCTACACCACTCATCATCTATCCTCGTGAACCACCAAAAACTCTACAAACCTTTGTAGGCATCCTGCAAAGAAGGTAAAGTGCACATGCGACCTCACTTGGAGGTTGTGGTGCAACTTCATGATCTCAGCATGCAGGCCACCAGAAAGGTGAGAGGCCCAGTTGTACCTTGTGCCCTCCTCCAGCACATCCCTCATCACTCAATCCTGTTCCACTACAAGGATTTTCCCTTAGGAGAGTAGCTTCGAAAACACATGGGCACAAAAGAGAGGGTAAAGTTCACAAACCACAGGCACCTGCATGTTCTTCACGTGTATGCCTTTGCAAGATTGGGAAGTACCTAGCCACTCCTAAATATCACCTCAATATTCTACCTCTTTTTTGGTCTTATCAATGACCAATGGACCATTAGAGGATAGGCTAAAGATGTCATCAATGAGGTCTAAAACCACCCTTGTACCATGTGCCCACTTGACAAAGTGGTGAGCATTGTCACTAAAGGAATCAATAATAGTGACCATTTCGGCCATCGAGATGCCTGGGCTAAGGGCTAAGAAAAGATCCATCAACCCATCCCACATGAGCCTACTGGTCAACTCTGCTGGGACATCATGGCACAACCAATGCTCTACACCCTGAACATCCCCATACTTCATAATGAGGGTGGCCTCAGTGCAGCTCGTAGCTACTATTGTGACCTCTTCCAAAGTGAGTATAGCTATAATATAGGCAAAGAAAATAGTGTTAGCATCACACAAAAGGGAAAATTTGCAAATGCATGAGAGCAAACTGATAAACTGCTTACGCATGACAAAAGGTGTGCATGATGGTGGTGGTGGAACCAATGCCTCCTCGATGCTAGGTACACTGTCCACCCACTCTATATCCACCTCTCGTAGGCCTTCAGATACTAACAAGGGTACTCTACCAAGTCAAACCCAATCCACCCAATCATCCCCACACAAATGTTCTTGCAGGTTAAAAATTCTTACAAGGTAGTGTAAGTTAAGTTCAAGACCCCCTCCTCATCATAAAAGCCATGCTCATCGACACTAAATCTGGCAATAAACATGAGCAATTAACACCTTTGTATGAGCAGATAGCCAAACAAATAATGCAAAATCATATGAACACTTACCCTCCTACATAGTACACTATCCCAAGTGGGTTCTGAAATAGAGTATGCACATGTCAAACAATGAAGAGAGTGTTGTTCTTACTATAGCAACTAAACTCTAACATCTATCAAATCTTGGACAAAGGCCTAACTCCCCTAGGGCCTTGGCCTAAACCCCCCTGCTCTACCATCACTAGTAGTGGGCTCATCAAACATGAACCTTAGAATGCTCCAATTTGCCCCAGGTAGCAATGTCTCCATAATGACAATAGCAACTTCCACTGCTAAGTGTGACCACATCATCACATTGAAGTGTTGATGCAGGAATTCTAGGAACTTGCGTGCTCCTGGCTAGAACCATATCACTTGGTGACCCAACTGCATGTCTAGTGCAAGCATATTCAGAACAAGCTCACTTATACAGTAGAGGATGCCAACAAGCTCCACCATGATGAGGATTGGCTTCAACAATACCCTACAACTGCAAAAGCAACAAAACAAAAAAGTGTCAGTATACATCATATGCACAAAAATACACTAACTTACACTTAGCAAAATTAGCAAGGTTAACATAAAGTAGCATAAATTAGCAAAGATAATATATCCTTAGGGTCCCTTGTGGGCCTCGCAAGCATAAGACGTCGATACATACATTTGATGCGCCTAGTGCTCACTAGGATACAACACTAATATAGCACTAGCATTTTTGCTTTACATTTGCATATTGTGCATTATCTTGATTTGCATGTCTAACACATTTAATGCATTTGGTTTGCAAGTTTAGCATTTTAGCAAAGCTCTAATACACTTAGCATTTTTTTTACATGTTGCATTTTAACACTTTGCATTCGCACACTTAGCATTTTCACACTTGAGCATTTTCACATTTGTAATTTGTTTCTACACTTGGCATTTCATTTTTATGCTTAACAAATTTTTGAATTTTTTTTAACTCTGGGCAATGTAGCTTGGAGTACCTAAAAAAATTTTAACTCTAGGTTCCCCTCTAGGAGCATAACCCATGTAAATTTTGCAAAAAAAAATTCTAATTGTTGAGTACGCTCCCCAGGTAGCGTAACACTAAAATATGCAAAAAATTAGCAAAGAAAATGCTAACTACTTCTAGTGAGTGTAACCCCAACAGCATGCAAAAATCCAAGCAAAAAGAAATTGTCATCCCAAAGTCATACACACCATGCATCACTCACTAGGTGTAGGCCATGGCCACAACCCTTGTGGTCACCTTGCTCACTTTGCCACACTCTGGTGCTTTGTGTCTCCCAACCCCTGTTATGCCTCCATGCATCCTATGCCCCACAGTATTCCCACACGTCCCTATCTCCTGCAATACCTTGTCCTTGCCTTACCCCTGCCTCACTCACCCACATGCTATGCTCACCTACATGCCCACTAGGATGAAATGTAGCAGAGGGTAAACCCTCTGCTACAAAATCCATCATCATCCCCTTAGACCAAAACCCTCATCTTGGCCTGTGTGCCATAGCCACATAGAAAATCATGGCCACAGGCATGCCTACACCTTTCCCAACCCTAGTCACACCACTACCATGACCATAGCCTCCACTAGATCCCACCATTTAAAAAATGAAAAAAAATGGGAACAACACCTTGATGCCTTTTTATGCCGTCATCATTCACCCTACGCCAAAAAATGAAAAAGGGGAGAATAGAGGAGTCCTAGAACCCCTTGATCCTAGGCCATGGTTTCCCTAGCTATGGCCACAAAAACCTCATTCTTCCCTCTCCCCTACCCCTCATGTGCCATGGCCCTCACAAAAAATCGAAAACCCTCACTACATTGTAGAAAAGGTGAAACCCCCAAAACATAGAATCCCATGCCCGCGCATCACCCACAAGTAGAAAATGCGAAAGAAAAACCCTCATCACCCACAAACATAACCTCTCTCTTCTTGGCCTTGGTGGTCATAGTGGAGACAATACTAACCAAGCCAGGCCATCCCAAAGCCTAAAACCCCAATGCAATGCAAAGCAAGAAAGGCAAGACAAAATAAAGTAAAAAAAAGTACACAAGGGTAGAGCATAGCAAGGAACTTGGTGGACGGTGGCTCTCTCCATTCCTCCATGCATGCCTAGGGTAGATGTCACAATGCTCACTCTCCCTTATCCACATTGATGAGCCCATGATGCTAACATTCACTTCAACACATCATGTTGGCTATCACACTCTAGATGTCACATGCTATGTTTTGATTGCTATGCTCTAGCTTCACTCCTTGCTTCAACCATGCTACGCTTTGCAACTTCTCATTTTCACTTTGAAAAATGATAGTTTGACCTTGGTGAAATGAGCATATATACCCTCCTAGAGTACTTAAATGCACTACCTACCAAAATGACATCCCACACTTAGGTAAATTTTCCAAGTTTTTCCTAAGCATAGCAAGAGACTGAGCATAGCAAGGGGTGAGCATACCAACTAGAGTTAGAAAATTTTCTAAACTTTTTCTAGCAGTCCCCAAACTTAGAAATGTTTTTGAATTTTTTCTAATCACCCAATGAACACCTAGCCTAACTTCACATTCCAAGAACTCCCAACCTTGCCTAAACCTATGAAGTTTGTAGAAACCATGATCCGCTATGACCTTAAATTAGCAAACTATGGTCTGATATGACCTTAAATTGACAAACTATGGTCCACTATGACCTTATATTAGCAAACCATGGCCTACATACTTGCTTCTACAACTCCACATTTTCATACTTAGGCAAATTTTATTCTCATTACATTGCTTTCCTTACTTTATGCATTTCAACTTCATTTAAGACGTGTGGCTTGATGTTCTTTCTGGTTGCTTTGCAGGATTCTTAGCAGCATTGCATCATGAGCATGTGCAGGCATCTTCATTCACTTCTAGTCCTTACCAGACCTCATGATGATCTCATGCGATATATCAATACCAAATGCCTAGATCTTGAGCCTAGAGCCTATGATGAACATATAACATCCATAGAGGCACCACTAGATTGCCCGAACCATCTAGTCAAAGCTCTAAATCTAGAGGTAGGCAACATCACTGAGGATCCCCTTGTTGGAGTCCCTATAATGACACTTAGTGGCAACGCAAAAAAATTGAAACTTAGTTTTTTATTAGAGCCTCAACATGCCCAAAACATCACAAAAACACTCAGTGATAATATTAAGGCATTTGCATGGTCTTATAAAGACATGTCAAATCTAGATCCTCACATAGTGCAACACAATATAATTCTCGATCCTCACATAAAACCAATCAAGCAAAAATCCTGCAAGGTGAGGCCTAAGGTGGCATTGGTAATCCGTGATGAAATCACCAAGCTTTACAAGGCTAGTTTCATCTGGGCCATTGACTATGCAGACTAGGTGATGAGCAGTGAGGTACCCCTACACTCAACCATACGAATACGAGCGTTCATGCATGATTCGGTCAAACTCCGTGGATAGGCTAGTTGTGGTATCTAGATCGTTACACATTGATCGTAGTTCGTTGTCTTTCAACCTGGACTAGTATTTTCTTTGTCACGTATGGTTTAGTCTAGAGTGAGGCGTATGATGTGATCCTAACTAATGCTACTCTTAGAGACAATTGCAAATAATCTTGATTAAATTAATGAGGAATAGGAAATGAGTCTAAGCTAGCCTAAGTGCGATGAGTATCTGTTCCTTAATCATCCGTACACATCTTAGACCTCGTGCACGACTACTAC
>MNCI01018830.1:40462-65072 GCA_015680685.1 Gnetum montanum
GTAGTCACACTTAAATGTTCGTGATTAAGTCGTACTCATTCTGCATTTAACAATAGGAATAGTAAATGACGATAAAGAAAAATTAACTAAGAAAAAAATAAATAACAATAACAATAAACAATAATAATTAAACAATTAAACTAAGTGATTGCTACAATGATGAAGTAATCTCGATCTTTATTTCCGGTCATGTGTGTGTCCAAGTACGACACACTCGAATAAAGGTGTTGTACAATTACAAGCATCACATTACGGGCATGCACTTGGGAAAATAATCTATCTCCTGTGGGAACAAAATGCAAGAGCTTCGCTAAAACTAAAAGATGGATGCCTAAATGAGGTGAAAGGCCCTCTTATTTATAGGTCGAGATAGGCAGCTGCTTAAACAAGGCCATGTCGACGCAGGAAGGCTACGTCGACAAGCCCACGTCAACGCAGCTGAGTATACGGGGCCCCGTATACGCAGCCTAGTCGACGCATTGACTGATTAGCGCTTCATCACTAGGTCTCCAACATCGTGGTTGTACCTAAGAAAAATGAAAGCATACGCATTTGCATAGACTTTCAGGACCTAAACAAAGTGACCATTAAAGACAACTTCACATTGCCTAGTATCGATCAACTGGTCAATACTATGGTTGGTCATGGCTTTTTGTCCTTCATGGATGAATTCTCTAGTTACAGCCAGATTCAAATCAACCTAGAGCACTAGCTCCATACTACATTCATGACCCCTTGGGGTACGTTTTGCTATACAATGATGCCTTTTGAACTAAAGAATGTAGGAGCAACCTATCAACACCCTATCATGTACATCTTTAGTGATTATTTGCTAGATTTGCTCAATGACTATGTTGATGACATAGCAATTAAGTCCAAAATGGCACACAACCATGCAGATGACTTAGACCGCATACTCAAATGCTACCTTAGACATGACCTTAGGTTGAATTCTAAGAAGTGTGTCTTTGGTGTCAAAATAGGTCACGTGCTAGGTTTCATAGTATCATAAATAGGCATATGTGTAGACCTCGATAAGATTAAGGCCATCATCAACTTAGCACTATTGGCTAACCTTAAGAAGCTACATAGGTTACAAGGAAAACTACAATTCATTCGTAGGTTTATCACATAGTTGACTGACAAGTTGTAGCCCATGCAACATCTACTAAAAAAGGGAGTCCACTTTGAGTGGACTACTCAATGCCAAGAGGCATTTAAAAACCTTAAATGGGAGCTGGCTCAACTTCCAACAATCTACCCTCCATAAGGAGATAAATCATTTTACATCTACCTTGCAACCTTTGATACATCCATCACCTCTCTACTTTTCCAAAAGTAAGATAATGGCTCAAAGATCCTTGTATACTACCAAAGCCATGCGTTAGTGGCCCATGAAGCAAAATACAATGATGTGAAGAAGAACTACCTTGCCTTAGTCTTTGCACTTAAGAAGTGGAGGCACTATCTTTTCCATAGCTAGGTAAACATCATCTGCAAAAGTAATGTACTCCAGGCAATCACCGCAAACATTTATGAAAGTAGTTAGATTGCACAATGGAAAGTAATAATAGCAGAGTTTGACCTACACTACATATCACAAGCATCAACCAAAGGTTAAGCAATAGCCACACAACTCACAGCTTTTCCAATAAACGATCAAGCAATGATAGATCCAAAATTTTTGAAAAAGCATGTTAGCGACATAAGCCAAGTGCCTGCCAACTTTGAGGCAATTTTACACTTTGATGGCACTTCAACCTCTCAAGGAGGTAGTGCTGCTATTGTAATCATGTTTCCCTCCAGGGAGATCTAACCCTTTGCTTATCACTTTGCATTTCCTTACACACTAACAATGTAGTGGAGTATGAAGGTCTCCTTGGAGGCATCTTAGCAGCCTACAACCTAGGAATTCAAAACCTAGCAATCTAAGGCAATTCACAATTAGTCGTTAACCAAGTCACAAAGGTTTACGCTTGCAAAGCACAACACTTACAACCTTACTGTGACTTGGCAAAGCACCTACTTAAATGATTTGCAACCGTAGATATCCAACACATTCCCCGTAATAAAAACACCATTGCAAACGCATTAGCCATACTAGTCTTAAGCATTGCACCTAACATGTTTCATGCCTTGCCCACCTCAGTAACAGATTACATTAAGCCTATCACACAGACAACTGACATTGCATCCATAGCCACAACAAGCACGACTCATGTACAAGAATGGTATGACGACATCAAGTCATACCTTCAACAGGATGAACCTCTGCAGCATCTAATCACTGCCCAAAAGGATGAAATGTAGAAATGGTTGTGCCAGTACATCCTTGTAGGTGATAGCACACTCTATCAAAAATCCTACAATGGCATACTACTAACCTTTGTTAGCAATAGCAAAGTGCAAACAATTATTGATCAAGTTCACAAGGGATTGTGTGAAGGTCACATAGCACCTAGGGCAATGACATTGAAAATTAGATGATTAGGTTACTACTAGCCTTACATGGAACGTGACTGCATTTCCAAGGTCAGGATGTGTGACGTGTGTCAATGGCATGGCAACTTAATGCACGTGCCATCAACTGAACTACACACCACATAGATCACGTGGCCATTCCAATGTTGGGGGTTGGATATCATAGGACCTATAATGCCTAAGTCTTCTATAGGACATAGCTTCATCATAATCAGAACTGAATACTTTACCAAGTGGGTTGAAGCTATTCCTCTTAGAGAGACAACATCACAATAGGCTTTCAAATTCATCCTTAACAACATAGTGACCCAATTTGGTCTACCCATGACTATAGTTACAAATAATGAGCCATAGTTTAGTAGTGCAGAAACCAAAGCCTTCTACAAACACCTTGGCATTAAGCATTCCTTTTCATCACCATACTACCTGTAGGCAAATGGCCAAGTGGAGGCTACAAACAAATTCATCGTCAACCTTCTAAAGAAGATGCTCAATAATAGCAAATGGCGATGGCATGAGTAACTAGTCTACGCATTATGGGCCTATCACATAATATGTAGAATAATAATAGGTAAGACACCATGTAGCCTTGTGTATGGATCTGAAGCAATTTTGCCTCTTTAATTGTAGGTCCCATCTCTCCACGTGATCCTCTCAAGCTTCATCAATGAGGCTCAAAACAACAAGTTGAGAATGATTAACCTCAACTCTATGAAGGAGGAGCACATGTAGACACTTGATAGCATTGAATGGTATCAAGAAAAGCAACGGTAGAAGTACCATCACAATCAACATCAACGCCCAATCAAGAAAGGGGACTTAGTCTTCAAGGCCATTCATGAACCTATGGATAAATTCTCAGCCAACTGGGAAGGGCCTTTCTTGGTCACCAAGGGCTATGACAATGGAGCATTCAAGCTTACTGATCTAAACAACAAGAAGTTTGCAATCTAATCAACCATTCATACCTAAAGTTGTACTATGCCTAGTATGCAACTCTACATCAACGACAAAGTAAGGTAAGCAAGCATCTACTATGACATTAAACTAGCACAAAGCATCTACTATGATATTAAACTAGAATAGAGCATCTGCTATGATGTTAAACTAGTATAGAGAGTCCTCTATGATGTTAAACCAGCATAGATACTCCACTATGACTATAAACTGGCATAGAACATCCTTGGGCTATGATGTTAAATTGGCATCCACAGCAAGCCTATCCACTATGATGTTAAACTAGCACAACAAGTCTTTGGGCCATGATGCTAAAACTAGCATCCACATCATAGTCCATTATGACTATAAACTAGCACAGCTCATCATTGCATCATGACGTTAGTCTGGCATGACATCCACCATCTACTACGACATTAAACTAGCACACAGCAATCTACTAGGACTATAAACTAGCACATCATGATCTACCAAGACCTTAAACTACCTTCATGGTTTGCTAGTACCTTAAACTAGCACAACATGTGGTCTACTAAGACCTAAAACTGGGTTCGCAATTCAGCATACACAACTCAACATGCACAATTCTGCAAACAAGTAAGCATGAATACTTTCAATCCTCTATCATCTGCCCACACCTCATAGGCAGGGCAAGGTGAGGTGTTGTAGTTCCAAAATGAAGTTCATGTCATCAAGAAAAAGCCTTTGGGACATTTGCAGTGTTATCACCCTTGGCATTTTGCTGATCCTCCAGAGATGCCCTTGAGCATTTTTCTAACCTTCCGAAGCTACTGCCATCATTGCCAATAGTACCACCCCTAGGTCACACTAATAGCATTTCCAGCCTTGGGTATTTTAATATTGGTTAGAGCTCTTACCGTAAGCACCACCTGCTGGAGTCCTAGCAGTACTGTGGCCTAGCCATAGCATTGCCATTCTCTAGCCCTCACCATTACCTAGGCTTGGAAGCACATCCAGCAACTTGGCTTCCTGCCATCTTGCTTGGTTTCCAAGCTCCTATCCTTGGTGTGGAGTCTCAAGCACCTACACTGCCATCACCCTTGGCCAACTTATTGGCCTCTTTAGGGTGCTCACTTCCAATGTGGCTGCTGGAGCTTTTGTGACCTTTTAGCCTTGGCACCTGCATTGGCCTTCCTGCTTTGGCACTGCAAGCTCTTGCAATTGGTCCAGCACTTGTAGCACTTGTAGTGCCCTTGCAACAAGCAGTTTGCTCTCATCTCACATGTTCTATGGTTATTTTCTTGTCTTCTCTACATTGTGTTTGTAGGAAAAATCCCCAAAGGTAGTCGTTCAAAGATGTGTTTCATTGTAGTGGCAAGTCACCACATTTCTCTAATGTGCTTGGTTGAACCCACCAAGCCACTCGATAGTGCACATCCCTGTTACCCTACCATACCCTACTTGCATTTACCCCTTTACTTTACATTTTCCCACATTTTCCCACCTTTCCTATCAACTTCTCCTATGCACATGGCATCCTTCTTTCAATTGACCATAGAACCAATGATGGATGTAGCATAACTCATCTTATGGGAAGCCTTTGTGGGTTGTTCAAAGCCCAAGCGAATGTAATGCAACTCATCCCAAGGAGGAAACACTTGTCCTACAAACGTGATGTGATTGCCTCTAAGCAAATCTTATCAAGCGGCATGCAACCCACTCAATGATAAGCATCTTGTAGCTAGCACTTCACAAAGAAAAGTATAAAACTCAAGAAAAAAAGCAAAAGGAGGGGGAAAACATGTCCCCAAGAAAAATCTAGCGAAGTTGTATTTTCATAACTAGTTCAACCTTGAATTCACATCGACCTTCTCATAAGCACTTGAACGAGAGCCCAACATGTCAAGGGTAAGCCATTCTAGTGCTATGGGTGACAGCTCTCTCACAAGCATTCCAACGAGAAGTGATCATTTTGGCAACAAGCCACCCTAGTGCCATGATCATGGTCAGCTATGTTGATCCTGTCTCTTGCAACATGATACATCACTTGCATCTCATTCCTCCCTCGTTATTCCAAGCCAATTCCCTACATCCCTTACCTACAGTATACCGTTACCTTTAGTACTCTCAAGCCTGGTGAAGTGCCATTCAACCAGGCACTGACAAGTAATGTTGGTGCCACATCTACTGTGGTGTTTTAGGTTCTTTGTCAACATCTCTTAAGCCACTCCTCTAGACATCAACAAAGAGCATAGCTAGCATAGCATACACTTTAGTGGCAAATTTTGCCTAAGGGTCAAGTAAAAGCTATCAAGCTAGTTCAGCATGAAAAGAAACATTTGGTAGATTTTGTAACTCCTGAAGCTACCCCTCCTACTACACTCCAAAGCGTAGCTAGCGTAGCCTAGATTAAGATTGCAAGTTTTGCCAATTTTTTCAAAGTGTTAGTGCAACGCTCTCACTCTTCTTACTATGGTCCACAACATAGCCAGTTTAGCTAGCACTGGACTTCAATTTTTGTAGAATTTTCCTAACTTTTGGGTTATGCTCTAACATCTCTCTAGCAAGTAGGATCAACAACTTGCACTTTCTTTACACCCTACCCTATGTCCCAAAATTGTACCTATGCTCAATCCCACTTGAAAGAGGAGAGAGCATAGTCCCAAAGTGTAGCCTCCAAATTACACTATTTTGCACTAATTGTAGGTGCATTGTGATCTCTTCAGCTCTAGCACATGTAGTAGTGGTAGTGTAGTCATGGTTTGGGTGTCTCTTGGGGTCCATTGGAGCACACCAAAGCATAGCACCATTTTTGCTCTAGTGAGAGCATAACTAATGTTATAGCCTCAACTAATCCTTTTTCCACGTGGCACCTGATCTGCACTTCATGTCAACCCTAATCCTATAAATACCCATACATTTCACATTTTAGGGGTTAGCATTTTAAAACAATTGGCTGGAAATTTCATTTTAGCAGTCGGCACTTTGGCACTAGCACCCTTACACCCGAACACACTTAACATACCTTGGCAAAACTTTGGGACATCACTGAACATCGTAACATGTCACAACTCATAGGACACTGTAATACCCAACTTGGCAAGCTCAAACTTCATGGTAGATGTTAGTTTCATAGCCTAGGCACCCCAGAGACTATGACTACGCTACCTACTACACCCATTTGTACACTACATACTTCCTCACCTCTCTTTTGCAATTGTTATGCTTCCTCGTTTGGGGTGGTTCCGTTCTTCCTCTCTCAAACTCCATTGCATTTTTAAGCATTTTCTTTAGCATTTAGCATCGCACTCGCATTTTTTCACTATTTTGCACACATTTGCACGTTTGCACCATCGCTCTCACACCAAAAAACCCTACTATGCTCTAGCTTAGTCAACCTTAGTATCACCAAAAACATCATTCAAACCTCTGGTACCCATTCATCAAAATACTTTATAAGTCCCAGTTCAATCAACAAGACTGTCCTAGGTACTCCGCCTCTATTTTTTTCCCTCCAACAACAGCCCTTCGTATGGGGGTAGGGTTAAGGTTGTACCATGGTTGTGGATCCCTCGGCATGACCATTCTAGTTACCGACGTTTTCAATCACTACATCTAATAGCTAACTCTGACAACAACACATTATGCATAGAATTTACTAAGAACCTGACATGTGCTTATGTTGAAGGTGGATGAACTTGATCAAGTTCATCACCAACTCTCTGATGATGAATATGATGGTACTTGTTGGGGAGAGTTGGTAATCCATGATGATTTCAAGGAGTCCCTAGAGTTAAAAACTCTACTAGCTGGCATGAAATATGCATTTTTAAACAATGGCAAGCTAGTTATAATCAATGCAAATCTTGCTCCTGAACAAAAAGACAAGTTATTGAAGGTGGTCAACAAGTGGCCAATAGTATTTACTTGGTCATATCCTAAACTAACTGGAATTGATCCAAGGATATGCCAACATCGTCTCTACACTGACTTGGCCATGAAGCCAAGAAGGCAACCACAAAGACAATTGAACCCAAAATTGAAGTATATTGTCAAGGAGGGAATAGAACAACTCCTCAAGGCAGGGTTCATCTATCCCATCATAGATAGTGAGTGGGTTAGCCCACTCATAATTATGCTAAATAAATGTGGCAAGTTGTGGGTCTGCATTAATTTTAGGCTATTGAATATGGTAACATTTAAATATCATTTCTCACTGTCAATTGTGGACCAATTCTTAAACACTATCTTTAAGCATTACTATTGTAGCTTCTTGGATGGTTATAGTGTCTATAACCAAATCTATATTGCACTATAAGTTTAGGTCAAGACAACATTCACAAGTCCTTGGGGGACTTTTGCATATTGTAAGATGCCATTTGGTCTATGCAATGCCCCTGCAATGTTTCAACACCTAGTCCTTAGTATTTTTCAATAGAATAATGGTAGTGGGGTAGAAGTTTTTATGGATGACTTCTCTACCTATGGGGCTACATTTGAGCAAGCCCTAGATCATCTTGAGTAAGTACTAAAAAGATGTGTCAAAACAAACCTTAGGCTCAATTGGCAAAAAAGCAATTTAATGGTCCAAGAAGGCATAGTACTAGGGCACAAAATAACTCAGGCAAGGATTGAGGTAGACCTAGAAAAGATAAGGGTCATCCAAGGAATCACACACCAACTAGAGATAGTCAAAGACATCTAATCATTCCTTACATGCTGGCTACTACTGGGGGTTCATAGAGAATTTCTATAAGATCAAAAAGTTGTTGGTTGAGCTTACAAAGAAAGATGCTCTGTTCATTTAAACTAAGGAGTGCAAACACGCATTCCAATAATGAAAGAAGAAGCTCATAAAAACTCCAATTCTACGAGCACCAAACTAGTCCAGACCATTTCATATAATGACGAATGTATCTAATTATGCCCTGGGAGTCATGCTTACATAGTTGGATAATAAGAAATGTCCATATTACATTCACTACACAAGCTGAAGCATTGTGGGTGCACAATTGAATTACACCACTACAAAAAAAGAACTAATGGTGATGGTGTGTGCCCTTAAAAAGTTCAGGCACTATGTGCTTGGCTACAAAGTATTTATGCACACAAATCATAGTGCCATCCACTTTCTGATGAACAAGCCAATAGTGAGGCTTGTGATCTTATAGGAATTTGATCTCATAATGGTAGATCGAAAAGGAACTGAGAATGTGGGTGTTGACCACCTCTCTTGGTTAAGATGGGATAATAAAGAGGAGGAGAGTCCACTCTTTGATCAATTTCCAAAAAAACTCCTCTTTACAAGAGTAATAAATGATCAAGAGCCCCCTAAACCAAAATGGTATGATGGCATTCTCACTTACCTTCTCACTCAAGAGATGCCACAAGATTTGGACTTTAGAAAGAAACAATAGTTTCTTCACTAAGCCAAGTACTTCATGGAAATCACTGGACACCTTTACAAGGTGTGTGCCAATGGCCTAGTTCATTGGTGTGTTCTTGATGAGGATCAATTGCACATTCTCCAAGATACTCACAAAGGCCCTTGTGAAGGCCACTATGTAGGAAGAAGCACGACCATAAAAATCCTCATGGCAAGATACTATTGGCCTATAATCTTCAAGGATGCCCATCAATTTCTCCAATCTTGTGAGTGTTATCAATGAGATGGTGGGATGACTAATCAAATGAAGGGCCCTCAATAGTGGATTCAACCACTAGAGCCATTTGATAGATGGGGCATGGGCATCATGGGTCCCATCACATCTATGTCCAATGAAAAGAAGTATATCATTGTAGCAGTTGACTACTGCACCAAATAGGTAGAAGCAACAACCATCATGATTGTACATCATCCACCGTTGCTCAATTTGTATAACAAAATGTTGTAAATAGGTTTGAGGTACCACGTGCATTGATTTTTGATAATGGAACTCATTTTACAAGTGCCACCTTTCAAAAGTTGATGCAACACTTGGGGGTTGAACATAAATTAACAACACCCTATCACCCCCAAGCCAATAGTTAAGCAGAAGTCACCAATAGGGAGATTACAAAGATCCTAACAAGGACCATAAGAAAATATAGGAGAGATTGGAGCACAAAACTCAATGTTGCCATTTGGACCTACCACTTAACATGGAAACTCCCAATTGGCTACTCTCCCTACGAGTTGGTGTACGAAAAACTTTCAACACTTCTAGTCCAATCCAAGTTCTATATACTTTCAATAGCCTATGACTTGGACCTTGACCTAAGTCTAGCACAAAAGGAAAGATTGATCAACCTCAACATGCTAGATGAAAATTAATTAGTGGCCCTATACAACAAAGAACAACAAGACCTTAGGATATGAAAAGTAAGATTTCAACTAAGAGATAACGTTCTCTACAAGAATCCCACACATGTACCTCAAACAACTAAATTCCAAACAGTGTGGGAGGGACCTTATATAATTGATGAAACCTTTCCTTTTGAGGCCATGATCATATATAAACCTAAAAGCCCAAATGAAAAATAGTTAGTCAACATCCAACAAATAAAGCCTTTCCTAGAACCAAGATAAACCAATACAACAACTACCTCAACGGATGGACAACCATGCTCAATTTTCCAAATCTCCTTCCAACTCAATCATGGGGAAGATGGCCATCCATGCTAATCATCCATATAGCTCCTTAGTTTTTTTATTTTTTGTTTTACACATTTTTGTCTTTACAATTTGTTTATTTTACATCTTTTTGACTTTAAAACTCCTTCTCATTTTACACCATTTTTGTTGTTTTACGCCATCATTAGTACATTTGAATCTTTCTTGGATATTTTACACTTTCTTATATACTTTACTTTGTTTTGTTTGAGTGTGATTTTCAAATTTTTGCTAATAAACATGCTTTATTGCAATATGACATAGTGGTGTTGCGACTGCTACTAATGGTGGTTTGTGCTTTATGTTTTGCTTGCTAATGTCTGGTTTCTATTTTTGAATTTTTGTACTAATGTCTCAATCATGATTTCTTTTTCATGCAACAAGCAATAAATCCACGACATCCACCCATCCACAAACTCTATGATTTTCCTTGTTTTGGAATTTTGAGGTCCCTTTTCATTAAGTAAACTTTTAATAAATTTATGATCTTGGTAGTTTCCAAAATTGGGAAAGATTCAAAGATTTTCATAGGGAGGAACTTCAAGGGGACTCAATACTCTTTGTACTCTTCTACTTACTTGGGTGCTTGAGTGTTTTCATGGACTTCTTACCATTCCATTCCAACCACTAATAGGAGGTCAAATAAAGTCTTTGCATGGTGTGGTTCCCATCCAAGAGAAAAGAAAAAAACAAAAATAAATAAACAATTGTGATGGAAATTCAAAGCAAAGACATGTTACCCATGCCTAATGGTCCCCTCTAACTAATGCCCTCTCTCATATCCTACTTCTCTTTTCTTATCTTTATAGAACAGTGGTTGTTTTGTGTGAGCACTCTTGCGTCTTGAGGAGGTGGATCAATCTTGGAGTGGCGATGTGAAGTCACTAAAAGAGGTTGGTTTTGGTTTGGACTAAGGATGGATCTTCTTAGGTCATTTTAAACATAAACTCTACAAGGGACTTCTTATGACCTCAATTCGAGACTACATTCCACTTTCTCCATCATCTATCTCTACTGATCGTAACTCACCTCACTGCCAACATCCATGTTCTTGATTCTATGTCTTGGTCTGACATATTTGAATTCTTCGGTAGAATCTTCTGGCTTTTAGTCCTTAACTTTCATTGACCATTAATCACCTATGGAGCCCATAGACCCCTTAGGTTGAGGTTATGCAAGGGAAAAAAGGACATGTGCCTACTATGGGCAAGATCCACTTTCATATCTCTTGGTTGGGTTCATTAAGTACCTTATTCTTAGACATTCTTGCAATCAAAATCTTTCATGCATCCATCTTCTGCATCAAACCATGTGTTTTTTTATAAATTTTGTTTAGTAAAATCATTCTTCATCAAATTTTTCAATTTTTGAGCTTTCAAAGACCCTCTTCAATGATTTTATCATATTCTTGGCTTTTTTGGGATTCCATGAACCCTAAATTCATTGAAAAAGCCCTTATATTTTTCAAGATATTTAAATTTCAAATTTTTCCCTATGGGCCCTATATACAAGGCCCCATTCACAAAGCAAACCCATATACAAGGCCTCATATATAGGGCCTTGTCAATGTAAGGAAAAAATTCTATATATAAGTGCAACCCCACTTGAAAATTTTTACATTTTCTTACAAAAACCAAGGGAGTTTTTCAAATTTTCAGAGCCCATAACTTATAAACCATTTATCTAACTCACTCTATTCTTTGACCCTAAAGCTATTGAAGGTAAGCTCTTCATCATGGGGGCCACAACTGTGCCATTTTTGAAAGAAATTTTTTTGCAATTTTTCTAACTCCCACAAAGGTTTAACTAAAAAATCAACTATTAAACACTAAATTACAAGAGTTAAACCTTTCCAACCAACTCCAATGACATTTACAATAAATAATTAATAAAACAATCAATCTTCCATGGTGCAAGCTTAGCCAAAGTGTAACAAATTAATGAGAGAAGGCATTTAAAACCTTAAAGTTATACATTATATCTACTAATCCATGAATGTGTTGAAACCATAGATGGCACCAAAAGGAAAGCACATGCAGGAAGCAAGACTATCTCAACCAAGGGAGAAACAACCTAGAATGGGAAGGGGCCAAGAACAACCCTAAGAAGAATCACTTGCAACCCATGCCACAAGTCCTCTAAGGGAAGAGGTCAAGATGGAATCTATTCGACAGATTCAAGAACTAGCAGCAGCAACAGAACACTTCCATCGGGATGATGCACTATCACAACCAGTAAATCTTGATGCGACCTTGATAGAGGCTTGCCTAAATTAGATCAAATCAAGGGAGGTCCAAAAAATGATGCTCCAAGAGTTAAGAAGTGCAAGACCAATTGAAGGCCTCTCCCATGTGCCCAATCATCACGTCCACTAGTGAGTGGGACATGGAAGAGACATTTTTATTCTAGAACAATAGGTAGCCTAGATCCACAGTAAAAATTAAGAACGTCTTAGTGTCCTACTTAGTGTAGGCCATTACTGTAGTGCTTGGGTTGCGAGAAACAAGGGCAAGTCTTACTAAGATCCTAATGCAAGTGGATCCTAGTATTAAGAAAGAATGGTGTGATGGTGCTATGACATCAACCATAAGGAGTTTCACATACTCACATTAACAAAGAGGATTCATTACAAGATTGCAACCTTCCACCTCAATCCCATAGTGAGGCCAAGAAAAATCACCACCTCCTCTATCTGAGCTTGCACCACTCTAAGTGGGACATTTTCTATCAACCTTTCATGACTAATTTATCTAGATATTGATAGGAAATTTAAAGAAAATGAATGTGGAAGAAAGGCACTCCCCTTTCCATGCCTTATCAAGAAACTTTGTCAAAGGGGAGGAATAGTCCATTATACCAATGATATTGTCAAGACTGTTCCGACTGCCAACTAGGTAGAAATGATGAAAGATAAGACACCTACAACCACTATTCAAGAAGAGGAGTAGCAACCACCAACTCCACCTACAACTTAGACTACTATTCCAAACATCATTGCAACCACCCAACAGTTGCATGAATACTAAGATTGGCTCTTAAAAGAATAGGAGCAACAAGCAAGCACGAGGGATGGGACCCATCCATGTATAGACCAATAATGAGTCACCTTAATGAGGTGGCCTGAACAATTAGCTTGATGGGTGGAGGTGGATCCATTTTCTTAGCCTAAAGAATGCAACTACTCACAAGGTCAAATTTGAGTGCTATAGAGGCCATAGTATCTCTCACAGAATAATATTCACTCCTAGAAATCTTTGGGAATGCTGTGACCTTCTTAGTGTGCTTGGAGAAGTGTGAGGGGGAAACTGTATTGGTGATGCAACACCAAGGGTAGGAGATAGCAGTAGAGGTGGTTGCTAACCATATTGCCAAAATGCTCAACACACTTGCAACATCTACACTAGATGCCACTGCACTCAAAAATGTGTAGATGTCTATGGGAACCACAAGTGGTAGAATAAATGTAGCATAGCATGAAGAACTACTAGACCAACTGGCGGGAACTAGGCAACTACTTTTGGATGTCTTTAATCTTCTAGAAAATATTATTGCAACCTAGTCGGAGCTACTAGGGGCAAGGGGATAAAATATCATCTTGGAGAGGCAACTTGAAATAGCCAAGGAACTGAATGAATGCTTAGCTCCTAAAGTTTTCAAATTAAGAGCCTAAATTGCCGACCCTACATTTCTCAACTTGGCATTGACAAGAGATGAAGTTATGGAATAGCTTCACACCAAACCTAAAGGGGTTGAGAGTGTAATGGAAATGACGATCTTCTATCAATCCTTGGCAAAGGTCACATAGCATAAAATTTAGAAGACCTTAGATCAGAACTACCAAGAGAATGTACAATTGACCATAAAGAACCACTGTCTGTGAAATGTTGATGAGCACAAACAACAATTAATCGACTTCATCCATCAAAAATAGGAGCAACTAGCTAGAGCAAACACAAAATTGAGGAGATTGGTAGTAGAAAATAGAAACCTCTCCATGGAGGAGATCTACACCCTTCACGAAAAAACTATGATCAAGGTAGCCACCTAGAAATCAGAGGCTCTCAAATTTGAGAGAGTTAAGGACCATTATAGAGAATAGGTCAAGCTACAAAAGGAAGTAAATGAAAAACACATCTAGTTGATGAAGGAAAAAGTAAATGAAATCCTCTAGCAACTCTAGCAAGGGAAAGTATTGTGGTAACCCATCGTTGATGGGATAGATGCCTACAACAAAGAGAAAATCTGCATGAAGGCATTGTAAATCTAGGAGATGATGAAATACATTAAGCTTGCCAACCTCTATTATGCAAATCTAGCCATGTTAACTACCAAATGACCATGATTTGAATTAGAAAAGTAGGTGGCTAGCTCATGCTTGTTGTATAGGATCAAGTTCAAGCATCACAAAGACACCAAGCAAAAGCTTGCGATGGCAAACATTGAACTTGAAGTTCTCAAGGCATAATTCATTGATCAAAAATCAACTACTAAGAACTTGGCTAGAAGGATGAATGATTACCATGAGCTACAAAACATATTCAAGGTGTTTGATATCAAACGCAAATAGTTCACTGCCTAGTTTGTCAATGTAAAGAAGATGTTACCAATAATTTCCTGTCCGTGGGATATCCCCATTCTAATCCACATTAGTGAGGCCATGTGGACTGTGAATGATCCTTAGAGTAAGGAGGAGAAGATGAAGGCATTACTAGATCTTCAGAACCTTAGGAGCCTACATATGCCTAAAGCCAACGAAGGTCCTTCAGAACCTTAGGAGCCTACACTTCCTAAGACTGTCTGATCTTCTCCACCACTTTGATGCCATCACAGGAAGTTCTATCTAATTTTTTGTAATCATGTCATGGTGTTCAACTTTGTGTCATGAACACCACAATTTCTGTAATGTGTTGATTTGTACACTTGGAAACTTAGTTTTGTCATGTTAGTTTGTTTTGTTAAGAGTCAGTCAATAATCCCATACCTTCCCAATTTTGTAAAAGAACTTGAGGGCAAGTTTTCTTTCAGTCATGGAGACATGATGAGCATCAAAGTGTTACATCAATGGGCCCTCGTTGACATGGCCTCATCGATAGGCCCCCATCAACGAGGCCCTATTTACGTGACGTTGCCCCATCAATGGGGCCATGTCAATGTAGTGTATGTTACATCTATAGGGTCCCATTGATGCAATCTTGTAGCAAAAACTACAAATATGAGCTCACTAGCCATGTTTATGAGCATTCAAGTCATAGTAGTAGCCAAACCCTTATAGTTTTTCCATTTGAAAGTTGGAATATTTTCCTAAGTGCCCGCAACAGGAGTCATTGAGTGTACGGATCTTTATTCATGCATTGTTGTACCTGAGCACAATAATGTGTACAACAATAACGAAGAGCTTCTTGATAAACTTGGCAACATTTTGGATAGTTTACATGTTTTATTCATGCATTTAATATTTTTAACTATTTATTCAATGTTTTCTAGTAATTAAGCTAATTAGGTAATTAAGCAAGATAAGCTAAATAGAATAAACACATAAGTACAACTGCTTCAAGTGTAACACGTATTCACTTGGTAATCATAGTAGCATTATTACTGGGTGCACCTAGTAGCATAGCACTTGGTAACCCAACAGTGGATATGTGGGTTCAAGACATGTACGAAAAGTGGGATTGAATGCTTATGTTAGGACTAGTTAGAGATTAGTTACATAGTTAAATTAAATTAGTTCTCAATTTATTTCATCTCTCTTTTTAAGCACCAAAACTATAAAACATAAAATGATAAAAATCATATGCCTCAATTACACTTAACTATACCTTTGTACTTCATAAGTGTACTTGGGAAGACAACGAATGACCATTAGGGCAACGTTCACTTCCTAAAAGACTAGTGCACCAAAAACTAGAATCCATGGAACTCAACCAGATCATGTGTGAGCACTTTGTGATTTTTCTGGTTGGGTGTAGGGGTACCCTTCACCCCTCATCACTTGGTCTCCTCTCATTTAATAGCCCAGATTCTTTACATGCAATTGCACCCATTATCATTATATGTGATACATGGAACTCTGCATCATTGTATGATTCCAGCCTTATCTTCCTTGGAAATTTCCAAGGACAAATAATGAATTCCAAGCTTAACATCCATGGTGCTAAGCCAAGCTCTTTCCATGATAACTAGGAATTTTCTCTTGTTTTTTCCGATGCGAATAACTAGAAAATCAGTAGAGTAAGACAAGCCACTAATGGCAGTAATCACATCATCCACTTGTCAAAGTGGAATTATGATTGACTAGTCCACAAGCTCTAGGTGAATGTTTCTTTTCGTTAGTGGTGGTAGGTTCTAGGCTCGATACATGTCTTGAGATATTAGGTTCACTCTAGACCTAGAATCCAATAGAGCTTTGCATGGTTTTTATCCTGCTATGGAACTTCTTAGAGCAGTTATTGTCTAAGTGAGCATGATAATGGTGACATTTGATCATGATGAAGTTAGAAGCTTACTATGTTGAGAAGGACTTGATGTAGAAGAGATGGAAGTAGACGTATTCCCCATCCATCGAGTCTTTTCTAGACTCATTCTAAAGAACGATCATTTCCTAGGTTAAGACTCATAGGTAACCATCTCCTCATGCATATTAACTACCCTCATAGCATTCATTTCTTATGGTTGTAATGGTAATTCCACTAGCATAATAGAAAGTGGCACTGGTGGTAGAGAATTTAGGTGTTGACTAGAATGACCAACTGTTGGTGGATGCACATGTGAGTTTGTGTCTGTCCTTGGTGGCATTAATCTATGGTATTCTACTGGATAGTACAGTGGGGTCTGAATAGCTGCATTACCAGGTGATACTAGACATTGAAGAAATATCCATATGGATATGACTGTATATATGGATATTATTGATAAGGTGGTGGCATGGCCCACAATTAAGGTTACTACCATTGCTGATAATAGTGCTCCAGTAGTTGTGGAAAAGCTCCACTAGGATAATACATTGATTGAAGGTTCTGTTAGTAGTTACCTTGAGAATAAGGTAACCATTTGGGCATATGCTTTTAAAAAATTTTGGGATTGAGTATGTATACCCCTATCTCTTGTAAATGTGTCATGACTAGACAATACCCCATGGGATGTTTGTACTAACACACAGTGCAACCTCTTCATCTATGGAGCTGGTGTCTGAGCACTCAACCACTAAAGCAACTTTTCCTTTCCATCAAAATTATTTCTTTTTCCTCTTGTCTTTTCTTTTTTTTCCAAAGGCTTGCTTAGTTCTTTCCTCCATAATCATTAATGCAATTGTAAATTTCTCATCAACAAAATCCCACAATTTCTCTACTTTGGTTGTGATGTTACTTATAGATTTTTGGATTGGTAGAGTCTTTTTCTAGATGGTTTGATCCAAGGTTTCCTCCTCTTGTGTATCTTAAACCAATGCATCTCTCTTTCAAATTATGAATCTCTATTGTACTCTTTTGTTGATTCCCTTTTCCGTAGCTCACCCTCTTCCTTTACCATTTGATCAATTAGTCTTTGAATGCAATGAACAGTCATTTCTAATAACCTACCTTGAGCATAAACCCCAAGAGTCTCTATGGTTTTGCTATGTAGTCCATCTAAAATGTGCCTAAGCTATTTCCTTGGTGAAAATCCATCGCATGGGCAGCTGTGTAATAGTGAATAGTATTTTCCCATTGCTACATTAAGGGTCTCATGAGTTCCTTGCTTCCATGCCTATATTTTTTTTTTTGTAAGTTAGACACTTGTGAATAAGTCTAATATTTATCATTGAATAATTTGAGCATGGTACTCTAGCATCTAATTGATTTAGGTTCTAGTGACATGTACTAGCTCTCTACCTCCTTTACCAATGTTCAGGAAATAGCTTCAACTTTTGCCAATCACTATCAATGTTTTAGAGGGTGTAGGCATCATGGAAAGCTTGAAGGTAATGTTGTGGATCAATGTTATAGCTACCACTAAATCTTGGTAGGTTGTTCATATCTATCCATTTGATTCAGCTATCACTCACATGTTTGGTTGGTATGTGGACAACTTCTTGAATGTTTATCAAGCTTCAAGTTGTCATAATGGGTTCATCATCATGGTTAAGTTCATATGCTCTAGTGTAGTGGTAACTCCTTATATGCTCATATCTTTCTTGATCCTCACTTAAATCCTTTATCTCCTTCATTCATATTCTTCATCTTCTGTATCAAAGTGTCTTGAATATTAGTCATGATGATCATGAGTTCTTCGATCTTCCCTATCATCGTCCTGGTACTTGTGTTGTCTTTTGTCAAAGTCCACTGATGATCATGATGAGGTAGATGAGGTAGTAAGAGAATGATGCTAGCTTATTCTCCTTTCATAATGCTTATAGGATTCTTTGTAGGATTTGGTAGGAACCCTTGGCCTTGAGTTGTGCTTATAGCTTAAGTTAGTAGCCTCCCGCTTATGTGTCTTTGCTAGAGTGGAATGAAGTTGGGGTTTGACAACTTCTTCAAGTCTGATGTAGGTGTTTCAAGTGTGCTTTTCTTATGGTTGTAAGGTTTGACTTTGTGTTTCAAATACAACAAACTTTGAGAAATCAATTACTAAGCATACATTGACCTATCTTCGACAATAGCGCCAATGATGAGCAGTGGAGTAATCCAACACCCAACCATACAAGATAAGAGTGTTCACGTGTATCTCAATCGAATTACATAGATAAGGCACTATGATTATGCTAGTAATTTTTTTGAGTTTGTGATCATTTTCTTCCCACATGAGCTAGTAAAAATCAATGTGTATGGTTTAACTCATAGTGAGGTGTATGATAACTAATGTTGCATCTAGCCTAGGTGATGAACATCTATTCCTGACTTTCCACACATGTCTTGGACTTATGTAATCATTATTGGGATTACCAAGTACCTTTCTACTCAGAAAACCAAGCAATAATACTACTGGGTTACCAAATGATCACACTTTACACTCAGAATCAATCGTATCCATTCCGCTTAACAATAGTAAAAGCAAAGTTCATGAAAAAGTAAATCAGTAACTAGGAAAATAGTAAACACTATACTAAGTCAAAACTAACAACATTAGTCTAAGTAAACAGCAAAGAAATCTAAGTGATGCTGCAATGATGTAAAGGAATCTTGATCTTTATTTCTGGTCATGAAGTGTGTCCAAGTACATTCCACTCAAATAAAGACTCCGTACAATCACTTCACATCACACTGTGAACATACACTACTAAGTGCTAAGTATTAAAATCAAGAAAAGAAACTGACAGAGTTTTGCTAAGACTAGAATGAAATTGTTGTTTGGACCATGCACAGAAGTGTTGTATTTATAGGCCTACACATGTCTACGATATCAAATATCTAACATTGTAGCTTGTGCCCCAATATTGGGGATTCGATATCATGGCTTCGATATCATATGCCCGATATCATAGTCATGTAAAAATCAATTTATCAGGATTGAACCCATGACTTAGAGCTTTTAAATCAAAAGCCTTACAACTATGCTAAAATCTCATTGGATCTTCATTTCCTACAAAAGTTAGTAACATACCAAAACTTTATATTACTACCTCAAATTTTTTTGCTATTTTAAGTTCAAACATGAATGTTGAAAGTGATGTAAATGTTGTTAAGAGTGGGACCTTCTTGCCTTCTAAGGAAGTGTTTGAAACATTTTTAATAATAATATTTACCTACAAGACATATATTCATTATAAGTTATCATTGTCCACTAAAATTAAACTAATAACTTGGGATAATCCTTCCTACTAACAATAATTTTTTCTCTTGATTTTTAAAGTTTCAACTATAATTTTTTACACTAAAGCTTTTCTTTCTATGTTATTTTTAGTTTTTTCTACTTAGTCTTAAATATGTGATGTACTCTAAATTTTTTCTTATTATTAATATTATTTTTTAGGTTTAACATCTCCTTCATTGGGAAACTATAAGTACACCTCAAGACATAGCCAATATGACGATTTAGACGAATATAATAATGTCTCAAGTATGATTAACCTCTTTCTTACAAATTTTTGTTAAACAATTAGTTGACCACTTCAACCACCTCTCATTGGCATTTAAATATGATTATTGATAAGACTAAGTTAATATTCACAAGAATGAACATGTAAATCATCATTTAGATTCATGCAAGATTTTTGGAATTAGCTATTAGCTAAACTAAAGATTACTATGCTTATAACATTTACCAATGAGGTGTATCTCATTTGAGAGGTGGGGGAAGGGAAGGGAATTAAAATCTAAAACTTTTTCAACATTTATCACATAATGGTTGTAGATACGGGCTATGTGAATTACATAGGGTGTTAAAACCTAAAATAAGTGAAATATAGATACATCCTAAGATTTATAGAAGTTTATAACTAAGTACTACCTAGTAGAATTAAGCCTGTGACTTGGGGTTACAAGGCCAAGACCCATACCACTAAGCTAATGCCTCATTGTTGATGTAAAATACATAGAATATTTACTCCCAAAACATATAGTTAAACTAAAAATTTATAGCTTAGTATTATCTATTAGAATTAAACCCATAACTTGGGGCTTTCAAATCAAGAGTCTTACCACTAGGCTAACACCACACTATTTCTTACTCTATCAAATTTTATATGTTTAATAAAAATGTTGTAACATATGAACACTAAAAAACATGTTTCAACCTTCATGTTTTCTTCCCTCATGGAACCTACTTTTCCAATAATGTTACCTCTCATTGACCCACTTACATTTATTGAGGTGCATTGTTGGAATTAGAAATAGATAATTTCTTCTGTGTTGTTGATGTGATGTACTTTAAATTTTTCAATATTATTATTCATTTTTAATATTATTATTATCAATTGTTGGCTAATATCCAAAGTTTTTAATCCCCTCATTAACTTTTTATGAAATAGGATGAGTAGGGACGGAAAGGAGAAGAAGGATGTTAGAATAAGAACTAGAGAACTATAGGTACCCCAAAAATAGATGTAAGCATAACAACATGTTAGATCAGCATACTTGGCAAAATTGAATTTGTGACTCTTGATTTAAAGGCTCCAAGTTATGGGTTTCATTTTAGTAGGTAATGTTGAGTTATAAGTTCTAATTAAACTATATTATAACTATTTTGGGGTTCTAACACCCTTCCCTCTCCAATTTGACTATATGTCTTGAGGGTAAATATTGTTAAAAAAATGTTTTGGTTTTTGAAACCCCTCAAACTTGTGAGTTGGAAATCATAACTTGCATTCTCTAACTAATCAAAAAATGCCTCATTAACTCCATTTTCTTTTAATTTAAAGCATGAATAACATACAATATGATAAAGCCTAGTGGTATGAGTCTTAACCTACTAACCCTAGGGCATGAATTTGATTCTACTAGGTAATATTGAGTTATAAACTTATATGAATCTTGAGTTGTACCTATGTTTCAATTATTTTCGGTTCCAACACCCCTACAACATGATAAAGCCAACAATGATGACACAAAGTGATGCCATTATCTCAACTATGATGTGTTGACATATAAGGTAGGTGAAGAATTTCATGATAATTTAGTATGGTTGACCCTGTACTTGATACCATAATCATTTAACATATATCTTTGTTGTCTTTTGGTGGAGTCAAATTTGTAAGGGGTGTTAGAACCCAAAGTAAGTGAAACATAAGTACACCCAAAGATATATAGTTCAATTAGTACTTTATATAACTCAACATTGCCCACAAAAATCAAACTTATATCCTAAAGGTTCCAAATAAACTGTCTCACCATTAGGCTAACACCTCCTTGTTGAAGTCAAAATTTGTAGCATGTCAACAACATACTCTAATTAAGTGAGAAATACTTACTAATATTTGTATTAGATTTATGAACATTTAAAATTTATAACTAGATAATATGAAACATGTAAGGAAAATATTATATATATAAACCTTCATAAGATATAACAAAGAAATTATAAAGGTTAAGAAAATCACCTTCACATGGATTAATAACATTTTTAATTATATTGATTTTTTGTATTATATATGTAAAGTAGGAAATGATGAAATTTTTTTATTTTTTAAGTAATGGTAAGATACTCATTTCTCAACTAATAAGACTTGAGTTCAAGTCTAGGTGTAGCTACTTGAAAAAGGATTGGGCTTTCACTAATTACCAATCCAAGAGGTTAGATTTTTGTTTAATGAGACATTAACCTAGTGGTAAGACTCTTGATTTGGAAACTCTAAGTTAAGAGTTCAATTCTAATTTGACTAAATATCTTGAGGGCTATACTATTGTTAAAAAAATTAAGGTTACAAGGTTTGAGTTAACCTCCCAACATTAAGCATATAGGTGATGATCATGTAAGTAAGAGCATAGTTCAATTAGTAATCTTGCTGTTTTATGTTAGCAAATAATATTGTGTTAAAACCTAAATGTAGGTAGGCAAGGGTGTTGGAAGCATGGCATGGAGGGGAAGGAAAGGAGGGGCAAAGGGGAAAGTAGGTGAGGCATGAACCCAAAATAATTTGATTTTATATAAACCTAAAACATATAACCAATATGTTACTTCAAACCCAACTAAGCATACACTTTAGATCCAACTTTGGACAAAGCCTTAATGTTAGAAAGTATTATGTTGGCAATCACACATTATTAGAGTGACATGGGATCAGTAGGTCAGCATGGATCAAATTCACCTAGTAAAAATTAAAATTAAAATTAAAAGCTTTTTGTGAAAGATAATTAAAAAATATATTTAAAAAAGAAAAAAGAAAACTAGCATTCTCAACTAAATTCTCACAAGTCTAACCTTCATAAGGAAATCTCCTTAGTACAAAATGCTATTAATAGAGGTGAAGCTACTAAGGCTCAATTTTGTCGCTTGCAAATTGCCAAGGAGAACATGTGTATTATGGATCACCATGAAGCTAGAGGTGCTCACCTTTGTGCCTATCTTTCTTGGCTCCATATGGGTGACCAAGCTACTAAAGATTTTTTCTTCTCCACAAAGGGAAACACTTGTCCCCTAAAAATCCTAGCTATTAAAGTCAATGATAATATCTTCACTTCCAAGATTGATGTATTACAAGCTTTCTTTGCTTTTTACTCTAGGACTTTTCATAAAGAAGATATTGATCGCACTGCAATTAATACTTGCTTAGGAGTTATTACTCCTTTTAATCATTCCATCCTTGATGATGCTACTCTTCTTTCTAAATAAGATCTTGGTAAGGCTCTTCAACAACTTCACGATGGAAAGTCCTTGATATGGATGGTTTTTCTACAAAATTTTTCAAGAAATTCTAGCCCACTCTTTAAGATATTATCTATAGTATGTATAAGGAAGCTCTTAGGAAAGGTTCTTTTGGCAAAGTGATCAATGTTGGTATTATTAAGCTTCTACTCATGTTAGAAAATCATATGTGCATTAGCAACTAGTGCCCTATCACTCTTTTAAATGTTATCTACAAAAGTGTTGCTAAAGTTATAACCAATAAATTAACACCTTTTCTTCCTCATCTCATCAACAAAGAGCAAACTTGTTTTGTTCTTCAAGGCAAGTATATCTTGGACAATGTCGTTACTGCTATTGAGGGCTTGCATTGGGCTTTTTCCACTAATCAAAAAGCCATTCTTCTTAAGCTTGATTTTGTGAAAGCTTATGACATGCTTGATTGGTCCTTTTTCAGAAGTGTAGTTAAGGATCATAACTTAGGTATTGTTTTTTATAGCCATATTGATGAGTCACCAAACAAGCAACCCGATATCGGACCCTCAATATTGGACCCATGATATCAAACCCTTGATATAGGATACGCGATATTGGATGGGCCAAACAATATCAAACACACGATGTTGGAACTTATCTCATTGGCTATAAATAAGAGACATGGGCACTTGGTTCGAAGGAGTTTTTTTTTTAGTCCCTTAGCCAAATTCTTGCAGTTTTTCTATTCCAGAGTTAGAATTATTTCTGAGTGCCCGCAGTAGGAGTCATAGAGTGAACGAATCTTTATTCGAGCATTGTGTACTTGAGCACAACTTGTGTCTAGAAATAAAGATGAACTTTGTGATAAACCTTGCAACATTCAAAATAGCTTAATTATTGCATTTAATGTTGTTTACTATTATTTGATGCTTTTAGTAGTTAATTAATGTTGTTTCCATTGAATTATTAATTATTATCAATGAATTAGCACACTCAACACGACCACTTCGAGCATACATGGAACACTTGGTAACCCAGTAACGACTAGCGTTTGGTAATCCCAATAGTGTTACACTAGTTCAGGATGTGTTCGAAGAGTGGGAACGAATGCTGGTGTTAGGATTTGATTCACACTAGAGTTACAAAACCCATTAGTTAATTAAATATTTTCATTACACACACGTAGGAGACCAAGATAGAAAATATAAAAGAAAAACATAAAAATCATACACCTCAAGTTTACTTAACCATACAATTGTGCCTTACAAGTAAGCTTGGAAAGACAAAAACTACATAACTCATTCTTGTTCTATGTAGGTGCATAAG
>MNCI01018830.1:67847-84103 GCA_015680685.1 Gnetum montanum
CATACCTTAGTATCAACATCATAACTTAAAAGTAAAAATCAAACATTAGCAACCAATAGAAAATAGTTTGTACCATCATTAATAGCACTTATTGGGTGAAAAACTTAACAAAATGAATAAGACACACACATACACACACAAATAAAAGAAAAAGTATAAACAATGTTGTAAAAAAAACAAGAAAAGTTAAAGAAATTTGTAAAACAAAAATGTGCAAAACAAAAATGTGTAAAATCAAAACTTAAAAGAACTGAGGGCCTCAAATACTTAGTATAGGTGGCCATCTCCCCCATGACTGAATTGAAAGGGAGAGATCCGAAATAATGAGCATCTATTTAAATCTCTTAAAAGTGCGCAAATTCTCCCTATTGATGTCTTTAGATTAAGGGTTGGAAGTTGGCGACACTCATATTCCAATGTATCTATACTTTCATTGTGGTTGCAAGTTGTTCCCCCAATTAGTTCCATGCATATTGGTAGGTTGCTCTCTTGTTTAGCTATCAACCACTGGGTGCTCTCTTGTTGTGTGGTTGCTACATATAGGCACCTTTGTATTTGAGTTTCCTGGACACACCGATTGCATACAAGAGATGTTGAGCATTCTTGTATGTCATCACCCTTAGTATCGTTGTATGTGATGCATGGAACTTTCTTCTTCTCAATCTTTCCATAAATTTTTTCCTTAGATATTTCCAAGGAAAGATCGCAGATTCCTAGGCATGTGTTTATGGTACTTAGCCATGCCCTCCCCATTATAATTGGGAAGTCCCCTTTGTTGTTGTTGACTTCTATCACAAGGAAATTAGCTGGGTATAACCAACCACACACAATGGTAATAATGTCCTCGATAAGTCCCAAAGGGACAGTGATGGACTAGTCAGCCAGCTCTAATTGAATATTGCTCTTCTTGAGTGGGGGCAGGTTCCAGGCTTGATACATTTCTTACAATATTAAGTTGACTCAGGAACCTAAGTCAAGAAGAGCCTTACGTGGTTCGTTCCCAGTGACTTGGAGGTAGATTAAGGGACTTCCAGAGTCAGAGAGTTTCCTGGGAAGGTGGCCCACCTTTATCTAGTTAGTGATGGTATGTGTTAACATAACTGTGTGTGTTGAGCTCTGTTGTTGGTTTAAAGGGAGCTCCAAAGCCTTTCTTGATGGAGGAGTGGTCATAGACTCAACCGCTTGTGGTTGTGAGAGCTTATTTGGACTATTGGTTCTAAAGAAGGATCTTCTCTTTGTATGGTTGTTAGAACCAATAGTGGGTTGAAGGTTTACAGCTCTCGTAGCATTATGTTGTTGCAATTAAGTGGGAAGTTCCCCTTACATTATTGGAGCGGGTGGTAGTGGAACTATCGACATAAGAGATGCGAATGGATTTGAAGGATGGTATGCATGTGAAGTGTCTCTTCCAAGAGAGGGAATCTTAAAATACTCCCAAACTTGGTAGTGTTGTTGTGGAGTCACGTGACCCATAAAGTCACTTGGAGAAACCAGCTGCTACATGTAATAGCCATATGGATTTGGTTGCCGGTAAGGGTATTATTGCCTTGGCAATGGCATCTCCCATGACTGTGGGTATTGCCATTGCTGGTGTTGCTTGATAGGTTGTGGCAGAGTCCCACTTGGATAATACGTTAATGGTTGGTGGAACTACCTCGGGTTACCTTGGGGATAAGGTAACCTCCAAGGTGCTTGCCATTTGTTAAGTCTTGGGTTGAGTGCATACACCCTGAACTCTTATAGATGTGAGATTATTGGGCAACATCCCTTAGGATGGTCATATTGGTAGATCTCACATCCACCATCATTGTCTGTATCTGAATCCACAACCTCATCGGTGATAGTCATTTTTCCCTTACCCTTGTTACATGCATGGTCTGAATCTCTCCTCTTTTCCTTATCATGGTCACTACTTTGCTCCTTAGACTCCTCTACGATTTTGAGAATGGTTTCGAATCTACTATCTAAGGAGTCCCACATTTGATCTACCTTAGCTAACACTTTAGTTGTTAACTTTTGAAGTGGCAAGGTTTTTCTATTCACCAACTCTTCGAGTGGTGACTCATCCTCTTCCTCACAGAATCTTCCTTCTCTCTTTCGGAGGGAAGGATTGCAGTTATACTCTTCTGTGCTTTCTCNTCCCTCTTTCGGAGGGAAGGATTGCAGTTATACTCTTCTGTGCTTTCTCTTTCCCATAGTTCACCTTCTTCCTTAGCTACTTGCTCCAACAATCTATGAACTTCATGGGACCTAAGTTTAGATAATCTCCCTTGGGCATATGTCCCAAGGGTTCTCCTAGTTTTGTGTCTTAGCCCATCTACTAGATGGCGTAGTTAATCCTGTTGTGCATAACCATGGTCTGGGCAACGATGTAGCAATGCATAATATCAACCCATGGCAGCATCTAAGGGTTCATGATTACCTTGCTTCCATCCTTAGATCTGCTTTCTCAAGTTGGACACTCTGGAGTATGTTTGATATTTATCGTTGAACAGTTCTAGCATCATACTCCACCTCCTGATGGTTTCCAGTTCTAAGGACCAGTACCAGCTTTCCGCTTCTTTTATGAGTATCCTAGGGAACAAATTTAAATTATGCCACTCATTTTCAATATTCTGCAAGGCACAGGCATCATGGAATGCCTGTAAGTGGTTTTGCGGATCAGCATTGTATCCCCCCTCAAATTGTGAGATATTGTTCATGTCTAGTCTCTTGATCCGACTATCTTTCTGGTGCCTTGTAGGTATTCTAACAGCCTCCATAATGTCTAACATGCTTCAGGTTGCAAGTAGGGGTTCTTCATGATCATCTCTCTCATGAAATCTATGATGCCTACGTGGTTCCCTACTTTCCCTTCTCTCATGCCTTGATTCCCTAGAATGCCCTCTTCCTCACTCTCGACTCTCTCGTCGAGGTCTCTCATTTTGTTTATCCTTACCCTTATCCTCATGGTTGTGCTCTTTGTGACTGTGTCCTGATGCGGAAGGAGAGGGTGAATGATGTGATGAAGGGGAAGAAGAAGGGGAACCATCACCATGATGATGTTTCTTCCCTTCTCTTCGGTGGCTACAGCCCTGATTGTGATGATGATCAGAATGCTTACCCTTATCTTGTGCTTGTGTTCCCTTAGTGAACACTTGGTGTTCGTGGAAATCAAAACCAGGGTTGTGTATTGTAGAGCACAGGTTCTGATACCCCACCTCCTCACTATCGTTAGGAGGGGGAACATCATTTCGTGGAGAACCTATTGAGATAGGTTCACCACCCTTAACTTCTCTTATGACAGGTGAAGCATTATGGAGGCCTTTACCCTTCAATGATGTATGGGGAATCTCCTGCCGCAAATCCCGTTGACGTTGTGCTTCTGTGGGATGGTAGTCCCTCATGTTGTAATCACATGCAATGTACTCAGCGTATAATTGCGACATGTCAATTTGTGCAAGGGCACGAAGGAGCATGTTGGGGGCGGCCCTATCTAGAGGCAACACTATGTTGTCCTCCAAGTCTCTCCATCGCAGTTGTTCATCTTGATGGAAGACAAAGGTAAAGTCGAGTATATATTCATCATGATGAATATATACCACATTGAATTGTTGAGAAACTGGCGGTTCTTGGTTATGCATGTTGTGTTGCTGATTGTCTCTTGTGTGATCCCTAGGTGGTGAAGTGCTTTTATGAGAAGAAGAAGACATTGTTATTTTTTCAGTGTGCTATTGACCGTTGTTTAAATTTTCGTCTAATTAACCCTAAGGGTTCATTTAAGCTTCCCAACTATGTGGATGATTTTCTATGTTCTACTTAGCGCACAAACAACTTAGTCCTCGGCAACGGTGCCAATGATGAGTGGCGAGGTACCCCTACACTCAACCATACGAATACAAGCGTTACATGCACGATTCGGGCGAACTCCATAGACGGACTAGTTGTGGCATCTAGATAGTTAGCCTTAGGTCGTAGTTTGTTGTCTTCCCACCTAGACTAGTATTATCTTTGTCATGTATGATTTAGTCCAGAGTGAGGTGTATCATGTGGTTTCTAATCTAACGCTACTCCTGGAGGCAATGGAAAGTAATATTCGCTAATCTAGGAGAGAGAGGGTGAAAGAATCTAACTAGCCTAAGTACAATGAGCATCCGTTCCTTGATTATCCATACACATCTTGGACTTCGTGCACGACTACTACTGGGATTACCAAGCGCAGATCCTAGGTACGCTACTAGGTTACCAAGTAGTCACACTTAAATGCTCGTAATCAAGTCGTACTCATTCCGTGTTTAACATGAGTTTAAGGGTGAGAGATATTAACTAGGAAAGTAATAAATAACAATTAATTAAATAATTAAGCTAAGTGAATGTTGTAATGATGAAGTAATCTCGATCTTTATTTTCGATCATGTGCGTGTCCAAGTACGTCACACTCGAATAAGGATGTCGTACAATTACAATCACCACACTGCGGGCATACACTGGAAAATAATTCTAACTCTAAGAAGGAAAAACTACAAGAGTTTGGGTAAGGAACTAAGAACTAGATGGAGAAACAAGGGAGAGCCGCCTCTTATTTATAGAATTGGCGACAGGCTGCGATATCGCAGGGAAAGACGTGATATCGCATATGCGATATCGCATCCCATCAACTACCTTGGATTGCATTGACATCTATTGTAGAGCCTCAAGAGCTAAAATTAATTGGAACAAAATGCAAGCTATTCAGTCTAGCTTCTCTCCAAGGCCTACTTGGACATATCATTTTAATATAAAGTGGCTTTCTCCTACAGATGTTTTCACCCTTTTGGATATCCTGATAGCTTTATTCTCTACTCCCACTATCTTATGGAATAATGTGGTGGAAAAAGTCAAACATAAAGCTTTGAAATGGGCTTCTAAACCCTTATCTCTTAAAGGTAGACTTACCATAGCCAACCATATCTTAAGCTCCACTCACATGTACTACTCTTCCTTCATGGCTCCTTCCAATTCTTCCTTTCAAAGCATCATCAAAATTCTTAGGAATTTTTTATGGGAAGATAAGGACAATCACAAAGCTTTTCATCGAGTCACTTGGGATATTTGCATTTAAGCAAGGAACACAGGGGTTTAGGCCTCCCCTCTATTGAGCACCAAAGTATTCTCTTGGCCTCCAAGTGGATCACTCACTGTATAGAAGGAGATGAAGCTTCGAAGATCCTTTTTAGGCATAATATTTCTTATATTGGTAATCACCACAAATGGAAAAACAGTCATTGGAGCAATTGAATCATCAGCGAAGGTTCGTAGAAGATTATAGGTTCTTTCCTGTTCAAGCAAATTTGGTGGTGTTGGAGTCAACTTAAAGGCTGCTTGCAATGGAAACCTACCCAGTTAAGCTTGAACTCTTATTTTCAAAAGTTTGGGTTGTCTTCATGATGAATTTTCTCATAGAGCCAATCGTTTTGCTAATCGCAATTTTCATCATGTTGCTCAATTATTTTCTATTAAGAATGATTCTACTACCCTCTCTTGGCAACATGTCAAAGTTAAATGGGGGTTTCAAAGACAAGATACTCTTATTTATCAACACATTGAGCATGTTCTTTCCAACTTTGGTGGTCCTAAGTTGCACAATAATACTCCTTGGTATGATGATTGATTTTGGCCTAATGGTTAGCCTCTGTGTTCCACCTTTCTAAAGCCAAATCTTGGTCTCATGCACAAGAATTCCAACTTTCCACTTTAAATAGAAGATGAAGTGTGCATCTTGAGGATCACTATTAAAAAGCTATTTTTCATCGTGTTTGGACTTCTAAGGCCCAACCTAAGCATCATTTCCTTTTCTAGTCCTTATTCATCAAGGTCTTCCCATTGGACATAGGCTTCACTTCTTAGGACTAATTGCCCTAAATGCACCATTTGTCAAGCCATTTGACTCTTTTATGCATGTTTTTTAGGAATGCTCATTCTCTCGACAAATTTAGGAGTAGTGTCACTCTCTCCAAGTTTTTATTCCTAACTAGTTTGTTGGTTTTCCTCCATGTATCTTCCAAGATGACTGTGTTAAGTGACACCTTCGAAGGCCTGGAAAATCCTCTTATTTGAGATTATTTTCTTTATTTGGAAATTTCATCTAGATACCTAGTATTAAAACACCAACTACATTGAATTTGACTACAATATGAAATGCTCTATTGCTAGTAATGTTCAACTTCAATGTCCAGAAGTAGGTTTTGCCAATAATATTACTTTCTTAAGGGGTGTCCCTTTTGAATTGCATGTTTTGGTTTTTAACTTTCATCCTAGGGTGCGAGGGTCATGTTGCAACTTTGGGCTCTGCGCAATGATGCCCTGCTTCACTTCACAGTTCACATATCTGATTTCTTTCTCTCTCGCTGCTCGAGTTTTTAATTGTTGATATGAGTGAGTAACAATGGCAGCTAATCATCATTAAAGCTCAATGTCTGGACTTTTGGGTGGAAACTATATTTCAGCATTGCCTTTGCCCAGCTCGACTGCTCCAGGTGCTATATCCTCGACTGCTAATCCTCTCTGTGCCATTTGCAGAGAAGATTTTTATGTTACTAGAAAAGGACTTGCCACCCTCGCATGCAATCACGAGTTTCACTTTAGGTGAGTGTTTTTTAATGCATCATATTCAGTCTTTCATTAATCATGTTTAGTCTTTTAGCCGGATCTATCATTTATTTCTTGTGATTTTGTTCTTTTGCATGTTTGATAAAAGATTTTGTTATTTCTTCTGAGTTTGTTTATTTCTATGTTGGATAAGGATTGTGTCGGGAGGTTTTAATCCAATTTGAGAAATCTATGACTAATAGCAGCAGTATCCAGGATCAATCGCATTTTTGAGGATCAACAGATTTAAAATCCCAATGGATGTGAATGTGTTATTTATTTATAAAAGTTGATTCTTTATTAACATGTTATCTGCCGTCTTATTTTTCATTCATGTATGTAATTAAAATCAAAACAAAAGTTTCTGGAATCAATGTTGAAATCTAAATTTAATATAATGGCTTGTGATGCATATAAATTTTGTTTCATTGCTATAATTTCTATCACTATGTCCTATCTCATCTCGAGATCTAATAACTTTCACATTTTATTTTAATTGCTGTGTTTTAGACTTGTGTTTCACATTTATTAATTTTTCTGTTTTTCTCTTCCGTTTTTTTTATTTCTTGAAATTTTGCTCTAGGAATTTGCAAGGGTGTCATCTAATTCAATTCATTGGGAAATTTGCCATATATCATAGTAGCAGTTACCATTATTCGCATTTGGGAAATCCTATTTATTGCATCTTGGGATTCAACAGAGTGATAAGAAGGCCCCTCTCTCAAAGGGAGGTTGTGGGTTCTATCCGTGCCTAATATAGCATTCCGGATGTTCCGGTAGCATTCCGGATGTTCCGGATGCTATGTGGGTAAGAGATGATTGGTATAAGGTTTTATTTGAAGGGACTCTTTGCAAAAAAGGAAAAATTCCACTATTTTGTTTAATGTATTTTGCTATAACTCCACCATTTTTTCATTGGTTTAGGGGTAACATATTCCTTTTCCCTATTTCTTCACCAGGTAACATATTCCTTTTTGCCGATGCATCACAACCTTTTTGGGACAGTAAAACATCCATTTGCAAAAACGTGTTTAGGGACAAGTTTTCCCTATTTCTTCACCAGGTAACATATTCCTTTTTGCCGATGCATCACAACCTTTTTGGGACAGTAAAACATCCATTTGCAAAAACGTGTTTAGGGACAAGTTCAAGATGTTTAGAAAGTTCAGGAAATACATATATTTTAATAATATTAGGCATTTAAAAAATCTAGCAGAAATTGTTTAAGAATTATTCATTTTTTAGGCAAACACACAAATTTGGCATTTAAAAAGCGACCAAGAATATGGAATTCTAAAAGCTGGTTTTTCATAAGCAATCTAATGAAAAATTGTTAAAATTTTGTAAAACATGCCACTGTCAGATATCAATACCTTTCACTAATTATGGTTGTAACCTTAACAATGAAGGTTATTATCATGGGTCACATGAGGCAAGGGAGGGAGGAGGACACTAGTTTCAAATAAGGTCTATTAGGAGCATGATAACTCTTAGATGCTCAACAATCCCCTACCATGCTATGTAGTTAGTCATTATAGTAAGGAAGGTTATTATGTAGGTCATATTAACTGTTTAGAGTTGTAATACTAGGCAAGAATTTCTCTTATCTTAAAGAAATTGTATGAGACAATGTATAATTTTAAGGTTAATTTTCTTTCTCAACATGTTAAATTCCTAAGACTATAAATTTTGTTTCACTTAGTTTGCTTATTCTTGTATAATTTTTAACATGATATCTGCTATGAAAGATGTTTCCTAGTTTCAAATCATATAAGATTTTTCAATTTATATGTGAATTGTAGTATTTTTGACCTTATATTTTAGACTTGCTAAATTTTCTCTTTTTTCTATTTTGTTAACATGCGTGATAGGTTGTATTGATCATGCATTCATTGTGAAAAGTAAAATGGAGTGCTCTTTGTGTAAGACTATAGAAAACACTGAATGGCATGGTGTGGTTCCTCAAGAGTATATATAACTTTTTTTCCTTAAAATTTACTGAAAATTTTTTATTTTGAAGTAATTTCTCGTGATTGGTGTTCTGCAAGTTAGATATTCTTATGATTTACTACTAGTTAAAACATGACTAAAATTTTAAATAAATGTTGTTAATAGAATTTGAAAAGTGAACTTTGAGATTGATAACATTTGTTAGGAAAGTTTTTTTTAATTTGAATTTTATATTAAAAATGACTAATTGTAAGGTCTACAAACTATAACGAAGATAATTTAGTTTAACTCCTTGTAATTTCCTAGTTTTGCAAGTTAGAGGTTTAATCTAGGTTCTTACAACTTTGAAATGGATAACATTTGTTAAAAAAATAAATTATAATTGATGAGAATGAATATATAAGGATTGACCACTTTTATACATGGAAAGAAGACCTTGTTGAAAAAAAAAAGTTTAATATACCATGGTTAGCATTTTTCTTAGAAAATTTAATTAACTAATAGTTATTTTTGTTTATAAAATTTAATGAAATTCTTTGTAATTTTCAGAGTAAGGGCAGTAAATGATGATGAGCTTGGTAAATTTGATGTTCTATAGGGTATCTATGTTTAGCAATTCTATTACTGTATCATTTAGGGTAAATAACGGATAAGTTTGCTCAAACAATTTTGTCAGCTCTTCCCGCTAACAATTTTAACCCTACGGTTAATAACCAGCGTTATCATTTTGGAGAAGTACCGGAACCAATGTGTCAACAACATGTCACAGCCAATGAAAACAGTGATTATGTTTCTCCTCCATTAAGAATAACGAACACTCTTGGCAGCCACTCCAATGATGTTAATGAGGATGTTGAATCAAGGCCAACCATTAACATATTTCATCCTTGCCATGAATCATGGGAACAGCACGGGTACATTTTTCTGTTTTTAAATCTGAATATTGACTATTCACGTAATGTTTTGATATATTTATGTCTAAACTTTAGATGGTTACTTAATTGTGACTTCTAATTATTTGATCTCTGTAATTGTGATAATGTTGATAGAGAAATAACCCACATCAACAACACTTTGCAAGGGCAGCAGTCTGGTAATGTTGTTGTTGCTGGTATCGAAGAACAGCATGTAACTACCATGGAAATGAATGTTCCTGTAGCAGCAGCACGAAAAATGGTTATTATGTGTCACAAAATGTGAAGACATGCCTGAGTGAAGATAAGATTATGCGTTGTGCAAAAAATAACATAAGAAGCCAAAAAAAAAACTTGCAGAATGGAGTGAGAGAAAAACAAGGGAGATAAACAAAAAAGCAACTTCTCAACTTTTTGCAACATTTTCAAAACTACATTCAAAACTATAGAGAGATGTTTTCAAAGATCACAAGTTAGTTGCTTCCACATAGCAACCCTTACACAAGAGGCCACACATTCTCAACTCACTCATCATAACCAACCCAAGATGAATTTAAGTAGTCAAATCTAGGGTTAAAATAATGGAAACAACTAATAATTAACTCAAACATGTCTTCACTTTTTCTTTTACAATAAGTTTTAAATATCTTAACTCTTATTTAGAAAATTCTAAAACTAACAAACATGTCTTGACTTTTTCTTTTACAATAAGTTTTAAATATCTTTAACTCTTTTTTAAAAAACTCTAAAACTAACAAACAATAGAAGAGAAAAGTGAAGTTCAACGCAAGTTAACTATAGATTTTGTCTTCACAAAACAAAACTCTTTGAGGATCATCTCTACATAAAACATCCTAATGGACCAAGCCTCCTTAAGCCAAAAGAACACGAGATAGCATTACACCAGCATTACCAAATACTATCTCAAAAAACCATAACACATGCTAACACAAAACTTGAACAAAACAACAGAGACTTGTAGCTTGGACTCTCGGACGTAATAATAAGATGTCTCTTCAACAGCAACAAATCCAAGAGGCAACATCATCATATCAAAATAGAGCAATCCTTTTTCACATGTCCAATCTCATGACAATGCCAGCATTTTGATCTCTTTTCTTTTTCATTTGTTTCATCCATCGATGAGAACAAAAATAAGACATTTTTACTATCTTGTACATACAACTCCTACTGAAATAATATACACTAAAACTAAAAAAACAATATGCAAATAATCCACCTTAGAATACCTTTTATGCTCCACCAATAACAAACATTCCACAACTTAACCTCGCTCAACCTTGCTCCAATACCACTTGTTACAAGATTATACCTTGTGCAAAAAATGGTAATTCGCAAATATTATTGGTACAAAAATAACATAACAAGAAAAAAAACTTTCTAAATGGAGTGAGAGAGAAACAAGGGAGATAAACAAGAAAGCAACTTCTCCACTTTTTACATCTTCAAAAATACACAAAGATGCTTCTAAAGATCATAAGTTAGTTGCTTCCACACAACAACCCTTACACAAGAGACCACACACTCTCAACTGACTCATCATAACCAACCCAAGATGGATTTAAATAGCCAAGGTTAAAATAATGGAAACAACTAATAATTAACTCAAACATATTTTTACTTTTTCTTTTGCAACAAATTTTAAATATCTTAACTCTTTTTTAGAAAAATCTAGAACTAACAAATGATAGAAAAGAAAAGTGAAGTTCAACAAAACTTAACCGATTTTGTCTTCACATCTCTAACAAAATAGATAAAAAAAAACCTCAAGAATGTCTATGTTTTGGTTTTGTTTTTGAAGAATGGATGCAAGTTACTTCATTGTTGATATGAATCAAATTTATTTATTTCTTTATATTATCATTCTTGAGCTATTTTGAAATATGTGTCCATTTTGTTTAACTCACGGGTTTACAAATTTGATGTTTGTGAAAATTAAGATTTATCTAGATTTTATGTGTAGTTGTTTTCGTATTTCATTGCAAAGTTATTTAACTATTTTAACAACAAAAAACTTATTGAAATTACAAACTTGCAACACACCAATGCTCCATCTTCGATCCTTAGGCATTCTTCTCATTGGAAAAATAAATCCAATCAATGCTATAAAGCAACATAATTATGCATCCTCATCAATGGTACTTATAATGGTGATTTTTATGCACTAATGGGCTAGGGTAAGGTGGCCTTGTCTCTTCTTTTCCATTTATTTTGGCTATGGAAGGTTAATGTGCTTAGAATGTCATACAAGTTCTTAAGAAACCTATTCAATCAAAATTAAAAGAAAAATGATACAAACCAATCTCCAAAACTATCATATGTAACATCTTGTGCTTCCTTAACACTCTTTTCACTAAAATTAATAACTAATTTATTTGTGAAGATTGTCATAACTTTGACATCAACTAACAATCTTCAAAAGTCAAATAAAATAAAAAGGAAAATGGCTCATTTAGATCATGTTAAATTACATAGATGACTAAATTACAAATATAAAGGAATATCATCTAAATATCTAGATTTTTATCTAAGCATTATACATGCTAAATGGCCATATCCAAAACAATGTTAACTGAAATTGAAACTAAAATTTTTACTTATGTCCACTGAGAAAGCTTGGATCTATCAAACTAGTTTCAAAATTCACTTTACAAAAAAAAATAATTTAATATAAAATATTTTTTTAAATGAACTTTTATAATATTTTTAACTTTATTCTAATATGAATTTTAATACATGATCATGTATAAGAAGGATTTGTTTACTTTGTTCCATTCTACACATGATATGAATCTCAATTGATGATAATTTCCATTGCAAAATGCCTATGTGATCTCAAGGAAAACTATAATGATTAATTTGGAAATTTATTATTATAAAGGAAAGAAATTAGTAGTGGTAATCAATTAACAAGGTCTATTTTTTGCAATGAACTAGTACAAATGATTGAAAAGTATAGCTCAAAAAAGAATGTTAGTGACTGTTAGGGGAAAAAAAACTTTTAACCACTACCAAGATATCTATATCTATAGCTACATAAGTATATAGAGGAAATAATTAGAATAAATAAGTATTTCAATATCTCTACTTACTAATAGCTTGAAGAGCCTTTGATATAATATAGGTTAATTATTTTGGTATTATTAAGAAATGATTCATAAAAATATACAACAATTTCAAAGATATTCTTATGAAACTAACTACCAATTTTATGGAATCTATAAACCAACCACTTTAGAAAGAGAGGGGAGAGAGAATCCTAAATTAGAGTGATTACACTATTGAGGTAAAGTCCCTACTTGTGCTAGTGCTAGACTACCACTATGCATTGGGAAAAGTTAGAATACCACTACACATCAGGAAAAGTTCACCAAAGTATGTTAGTAGTCTTCCATAAGACATAAATAATCAACTCTACAACTAATCTTGAAAACATTTTTATGAAACTAATTGGAGATTTTATTACATATGTAGACCAACCACTTTAGAAAGATTGGGAGATATAATCCTAAATTATTTAACATTCCTAATGTATCAATGACAATGAGTTGTTAACCTTGTAGTAAGACTCTTGATTTAGAAGTTTCAAGTTATCAATTCAATTTAGATGGGTAATGCTAAGTTATAAAGCTCTAATTTAATTATATAGCTTAGGGGTAAATATTGTTAAAATAAAAGTTTTGGTGTGAAGTTATTTTACTGCAATAAGATTATAGCTACAATCTCTCTTCAAGAGTTAGATACCATATTCTCAAAGATGTTACTTTTCAATTATAACTTCAAGCATGAAAGCTTTCAGTGAAACTTGAATAATTAATTTATTTCAAAGATGTTACTTTTCAATTATAGCTTCAAGCAAAAAAGCTTTTAGTCACCTCTAAACAATTAATTTTTTTAACTTGCATTATTAATTTCCTTTAGTTTTGTGGGCTTAAGTTGAAAAAACCTACAAGCTTTTGTTGTAATTTTTTTCTTCTTTCATATTGCTATAACCATTTTTTTCCCTACGAGAATTTTATTTTTCTATTTATAAGAAACCCTTTAGTACAAAATGAAAATGAGATGATGCTTCTAAATGAGGGCAAGGCCTAATCCTTTTCATACCCAAGTGATGAGGTTTTCCAAGATTAGTTGTAAGAATAAGAACTTAAAAAGGCATTGGCAAAATTGTCATCTTTTTCTTTAAACTCTTTCTTTTTATGTTGATGATCATACATACTCTTGATTTTATTATTATTATTATTATTTTGGAATACAACACCCCTTGAATTTAGATCATCAATGTGTATTTTTGTTGTCTCTCAACATATCCCTTAGAATCAAATCTATACCTTGTAAACCACAAGTTGCTTGCTCTAACTGAGTGAGCAATGTCACACTAATATGTTATTGGAATTACGAACCTTTAAATATTATAACTAGAAAATATAAAACATGTAAGCATAACATTCAATACATAAATCTTTGTAAAATATAGCTAGAAAATTACTAGTTTAGATATATATTTATAATTTGACCTAGAGAATCTTTTCACTTTTTGATATATCAAATGATAAGATTTAGGCTAAAAAAATGCATGTATAATATAGGAGAAAACTTAGGAAATATTATTTAGTATTATATTATTGGCCTTGTACATAGAGAGTTATGGATGCAATATAATTTAGTATTATAAGATTATGATTATAAAAATAATTCTTATTTTAAGAAATCTTTTTAGTCTAAAAAAATTTGAGATTATGAAGTAAAAATATTTTTAGGTAGAAATAAGCTATAAAATGCAAGTTTTTTGGTGAAATGTTTGCTAAAATACAACCTAGTTTTATTTTTCATAATGTTATCTAATTTTTTTTAACATAATTTTCATTCCTATCTTAAAATATGTTTTGCATGTAAAACCAAAATATTAAATATGCGCATGCACATGGTAGACTTTGCATTTTCTATTTTTGAATTTGATCTATTTGTATTTCGAGTTTTGTTTTACCTTTGTAGTAACTATTACTATTTGTGCATTAAAATAAATCATCCACAAATCAATGTAGAGCTAATAATGAATTATTTTATTCACATACCATATTTAAACGAATAGAAATACTTTAAAAATTAAGACTGTAAAATTATAAAAGGCTTAACCATTGTTTAAAGCTATCTAAAGACTACAAATTGATGAATGCCATATTTTTCTATGATATGAAGTATATTGGCTAGTTCATACTTACAAGTTTAACGGTCTATATAAGTCATAAATATTTTACTAAGGTTATTGATATTTAGTAGTATTATTTTACATTTAACTTTAAATAATAATTGGATATTTAAATTAATTGATATTTTGCCAAGGCAAAAACTCTAAGTCCATAAAATTTTAGGATCATAAAAACTAACCTAATTTTCTCAAACATATTCAAGTAACTAATATTTTATTAGACATCTTTTTAATTCCTCCCTAAAACATTTGTTTCATTTGTTTGGCTAAATTCTCTTGATTCATTTTTCAAGGAAACCTTTTCAAATGCTTTTTGGATCCTAAAATGTCCAAAAGTATGGATAAATCAAGACTCTACAAAATGTGAACTTTTAACAAAAAAAACAATAAAATAAAAAATAGCATAGGTAAAAACAACTCAAGAAGAAACCCTTTGATTAAAGATTGAAAGATAAGTCCATAAAATGCTTAAATTCTATGCATTGTTGATTCTTAAATATTGATAATAGAATTGCAAATAAAACTATGTCTTTGAATGGTATTGATTTCTTTGATTGTTTTTAATATATAAGTTGGAAGTGGAAGGATATGTTGAACAATGATAATGACTTTGTGAATCATGGTTAGCTCTTTAGAGCTAACGCTAAACAAATGCTATAGTAGCATTCTAGTAGTTAGCCAATATTTTTGTCTTTTTTCACTCACATTGGACTAGTGCAAGTAGTTAGCCAATATTTTTGTCTTTTTTCACTCACATTGGACTAGTGCAAGTAGTACTCAATCCTAATGCCCAAGTCACACTCCTCTTGAGTTCTATTATTTTTATCAAGGTAACCTCATCATGATTTCTGCTTAGGTAACCTCAAAATAATATGGAACACAACTCATGCTCCTCTAACAGCCAACTTGCATCCATCACCAAAAGCACCAAGAATTTGCATCCATGTCATGATCTCACCATTAGCCTTCTTATCCATCCTCATTCCATTGTAGTTGACTCTACCATGCTAGCTTTCATGAGCTAAAAAACCTTACCTAAAATGGAAAACACATAACTTAAACAATATGCTACATGTTGGCTACGTGTGCATGTAGATTACATCACCACCTCCTAATATATACCTAACCATTTTGTTTTACAACTTTTGCAATTAAAATGTTACATTTTGTAAGCATAATGGTTACTAAGAAGTACATTGAATGCTTAACTACATGTACAATATGAGATACCTACATTGTGGAAGCATTACTGATGAGCGGCTAGGTACCCTTATGCCCAACCATACGAATACAAGTGTTCACGCACGATCTGGTCGAACTCCGTGGACAGGCTAGTTGTGGTATCTAGATAGTTACACGTTGATCGCAGTTCGTTGTCTTCCCACCTGGACTAGTATTTGCTTTGTCACGTATGGTTTAGTCTAGAGTGAGCCGTATGATGTGATCCTAAATTAATGCTACTCCTAGAGACAATGGAAGATAATATTGATTAAACTAGTGCGTAATAGGAAATGTAGTCTAAGCTACCCTAAGTGCAATGAGCATCCATTCCTTAA
>MNCI01018830.1:84120-147108 GCA_015680685.1 Gnetum montanum
GCATTTAACAACAGGAATAGTAAATGATGATAAAGAAATATTAACTAAGAAAACAATAAATAACAATAACAATTAACAATAATAATTAAACAATTAAAACTAAGTAAATGCTGCAATGATGAAGTAATCTCGATCTTTATTTCCGGTCATGTGTGCGTCCAAGTATGTCACACTCAAATAAAGGTGTTGTACAATTACAAACATCACATTGCGGGCATGCACTTGGGAAAATAACCTAACTCCTATGGAAACAAAATGCAAGAGCTTCGCTACAACTAACTCAAAGCTGCCTAAATAAGGCAAAAAGCCCTCTTATTTATAGGCCAGGATAGGCGGCTGCATAAACGGGGCCACGTCGACATAAGAAGGCTATGTCGACGGGGCCGCGTCAACACAGCCCTGTATACGGGGCCCCGTATACGCGGCCTAGTCGATGCATCGACTATATAGCGCTTCATCATACCCCCACGACTAAGTAAAAACTCGTCCTCGAGTCAAAGAAAGTGAGGAACAAGCTCAATTGAATACACAATGGATAGGTATGGGATTATTGACTGACTAGAAATTTATTCATGCTGCAGTGGATATGATAAAATTGGGACACAGACACAAAATGACAAAATTTGTGGAACTCATGGGGTTCCCGGTAGTGGTGGCTCCTCCATGGGTGCCTTTCCTTTGTCCTGTGCATCAGGCTTCTGAGATTTATACCATTGAAGAAGCACCTAATGTTTTCTCCTCTTCTATTTGAGGATCATAAGCCGTCCATGCTGATGTTCCAATGTTTGATGGAGTCGGCACATTTCATGGACACGACAACTGCGGGAACACTTGATTGGCCTTGACATGCCATGCCGCAAATAGCTTTCATTCCTCTTCATAGGCTCGGGCCCTGACCTCTCCTCCCTTTTCTTGGATAGATTATACAGTAACAGGAGTTTCATGATGGAGGCTAAATGATTGCCTTCTTCTCTCCATGTTTTGCATGAGGTCCTTGGGCTCTGCCTCCTCCAAGTCATTCAGTTGCACCTTGAGAAGGTCCTCCTTGTTGTCTTCTTTTAGGGGTCATCTATAATCACACAAAGATCAATTGTTAGTAAGGTGATTTAAAAAAGTTCAATGATTTCATACCTTACTCATTGCCTTTAATAAATGTTGCGTTCTTTAAGTTGCCCCAAAAGTTGAATGTCGAACCTGGTTTTGAGGAACGTTTGATAAAATGATGACAAAGGAAAGAATAGATTTGGCAATGAAATACTCGGAGGTTATAAGATGATGTGGTGGTGTGCAACAAGTACAAATTACAAAAGTCACGCAAGTGGGTCCTCCCCAAAGCAGGTTCTAACCTATAATGCCCTTACGTAACCACACCTTAAAATGTCCATAGGCACTAGCAGGGTTAAATGTAACCTATATCAATGTAACAAAACACACACATGTCAATACCACCGTGATGAGATATGAATTCAATGCTATACAAGACACGAGTCACAAATACATAAACAGCGAGATGGAATGAATTGGAGAAAGGATTGCAGAGATTGGGACGTGAGGTAACTGACTCAGGGCACTATGAATCCTGCGTGTAAAGCATGATTAACATGTCATTAACCCATCGTTCCAAGATCAGGACCAAGTCCATTCCTCTAAACAGTGACATCACATTGTTTCATCCCATGATGAGCAACTATGAGAGTACCACAACAACAAGGCGTACGATCGCTTGACGTTTTGTTCAAGGGAGGAGTGACTTTTGTTTTGTGGCACTTTGTTTTTCTTTTTTTTTTCTTTTCTTTTTCTCTTTTTTTTTTTTGAATACTAAATCCAAAGAAGCCGCCAACCTTCAGGCATGGGTGCATGTCTTTCCAATGGAACCCCCTAGAACAGCATCGGATTTTTTAGTTCCTTTTTTATTACTCTTACTCCCATTTTTCATTAGATCTACAAGGATCTTCGTACAACCACGTTGCATGATAACTCCCACAGACGTCACCAAAGAGAATCCACAAGTTCCCTTAATGTCACACCCTGGTCATTCCCTCTTGGTCCATCATTCTTCACTCTGGGCACAATGAGCACAAAATTAATTTTAAGTTTCAAGAATGTCAAGAATAGCAATGTACCCTCAAACAGAACCTCTTATTTGTAGAATGGATGAGTGGGTGTAATGGGCTCACTGTCCAAATAATTGATCACTCAAGACTCGATAACATAGAATACACCTCAACCAACGAGCGACATGAGTGTTTTATTCGTGGACGAGATTACCCATAAAAAGATAAAAAGACAAAAAGATAAAACAATAATTTAAAAGGTAAAAACTGGAAAACAAAAAGTTGAAAAATCAAAGAAAATGAAAAATGGTTATTAATCCTACTTGTTATTGCAATGGGGGATATCCCCCATAACTAAACGGTTGAGCATGGCAAGGATTAATAAATAGAGGATCCTTGCATGTTGGAAGTATTGGAACTTGGTCATACTTACCCCATCGGGGTTCACACACTTGATTGTAATAAGCATAGTAGGGCACTTTATACGATGTAGCTCCCGGATAATGAGTTGACCCACTATGATAATTGGGACCGTTAGATGGTATGCAAGGATTGGGATGTTGCCTTCCAAGATTGTGTTCATTGGGCCGTATGGTTGTTGGAGTGTTAGTTGGTGGCCCTAATAAAGTAACATGAGGCATTGGGTTCGATGATGAGGGTGCACCACAGTGTTGGACTTGTGCTAGGTTGGAGGATGCAGTGGCCTTGGAATGGTGTTGTTCCTTCTTACAGTCTTGTTTAAAGAAGGGACGCTTTTGATGTTGAGGGGGCTTTTCACTGCTGTTGGAAGTAGCAGCACAAGTAGCGTTCGTGGGCTGTTGCTGTGGTGCAGACACCTTAGGAACAGTTGGTGGCACTGTAGGAGGGAAAGGATGAGAATGTTAAAAATGAGGAGAAGTGTAGGATACACGAGGTGGTGGTTGTGTTGGAGGCATGGGTTGATAGTATTGTGGAGAATAGTAATGTGGTGCGATAGAGTATGGTGGCACAGTTGGAGAAACAGGATGTTGAACTTGATAAGCGTTTGGATTCGGATAATATGAAGGGTGCCTCCAGTGTAGGGATGGTCTCCCCCACGACTGGGATTGTGGCCACTGTGATCGAACACAGTATCTCTATACGAACTCTGGATGTAATGTGTTTCCCCAATGCTCGTATAAATGTAACAAGATTGGGCATTGGCCCTTGGGGTGATTGTACAGGCATATGTTGCATTCATGTATGGTTAGCAGTTGAGCACTTATTTCCTTAATTCTTTTTTTCCGAATGTCTAATGTTTTGTCTTGCTTCTTGGGTTGTCAAAACTCTATCTCCAAGAATATTGACACATTCTCCACACTTTTGATACGTCCATTCCAACATCTTATTGGTCTTTGCCTCGACTTCTTCTAATGATTGTTGTATCGGCAAAGATGGTGTTTCCACCTTGAGATTGGTTGATCTCTCATTTTTATGATCATGGACATTTGTTAAGTTGAGATTCTAGTCCTGTTGAAGTTTTTCAACACTCTCCCATCTAGTCAATTCTCCTTTTTCTTTTACTACTCGCTTGATAAGCTCCTGGACTTGATGGGTTCGTAGTTCATATAGTTGACCTTGGACATACATTCCTAAGGTCTCTTGTTTCATTACGTAGCCCATCAATGATATGGTACATTAGCATTTCCTCGAAAAACCCATGACCTGGACAGTTGTTTAATAGTGCATAATATCTTTCTAAGGCCATGTCCAAGGGTTCATGTTGTGCTTGTTTCCATCCTTGGATTTGTTTCCTCAAGGCTGACACTCTTGTGTAGGTTTGATATTTTTCGTTAAAGACTTCTACCATTGTTGACCAACGTCGTATTGAATTTGGTTTTAACGATCTATACCATACTTTTGCTTGGCCAATGAGTATCATGGAAAAGAGCTTAAGCTTTTCCCACCCGTTATCAATATTATTCCATGTGCAAGCATCATAGAAGGCTTGTAAATGTTGATGCGGATCTTAGTCATAGCCTCCTGAAAATTTAGGAAAGTTGTTTAAATCGAGCCTGGGTAGATGGCTCTCTTTACGATGCCTACGTGAGATTCGAATAGCCTCTTGTATTTGCGTTAAGCTTGTAGTGGCCAGTAGGGGTTCATCGTCATCGGGTAAGTTATGTTTTCGTGCGTTGGGATGACGTTGCTTTTATTCATGTTTATAAGAAACCCCCACCTCGGGTTGCATACTCCAATCTTCATTATCATATAGTTCGTTGGTTCTCCAATGAACTTCCTCACTAAGTGTGGCATTATCGTACTCTTATGTGAATTTAGATGTGACTTTTTTATAATTGTTTCTTGCTAAAAGATGTATCGTTAATTTCAATACAGCGACCTTGTATGATATAACTAATTTAAATAACTAGCACCAATCCTTACGCCCAACCATGCGAATCAATGATGAGCGGCTAGGTACCCCTACGCCCAACCATGTGAATCACGGGCATTCACACACGACTCGGTTGAACTCCGTGGACAGGCTAGTTGTGGTATCTAGATAGTTACACGTTGATCGCAATTCGCTGTTTTCCCACCTAGACTAGTATTTGCTTTGTCAGGTATGGTTTAGTCCAGAGTGAGGCGTATGATGTGATCCTAAATTAATGCTACTCGTAGAGACAATGGAAGATAATATTGATTAAACTAGTGCATAATAGAAAATGTAGTCTAAGCTACCCTAAGTGCGATGAGTATTTGTCTCTTAATCATCCGCACACATCTTGGACCTCATAGGTGACTACTACTAGGATTACCAAGCGTAGATCCTAGGTACGCTACTGGGTACTAAGTAGTCACACTTAAATGCTCGTGATTAAGTCGTACTCATTTCGCATTTAACAACAGGAATAGTAAATGATGATAAAGAAATATTAACTAAGAAAACAATAAATAACAATAACAATTAACAATAATAATTAAACAATTAAAACTAAGTGAATGCTACAATGATGAAGTAATCTCGATATTTATTTCAGATCATGTGCACATCCAAATACGTCACACTCGAATAAAGGTGTCGTACAATTACAAGCATCACACTGTGGGCATGCACTTGAGAAAATAATCTAACTCCTACGGAAACAAAATGCAAAAGCTTCGCTACAACTAACTCGAAGCTACCTAAATGAAGCGAAAGGCCCTCTTATTTATAGGCTGGGATAGGCGACTGCATAAACGAGGCCATGTTGATGCAAAAAGGCTACATTGACGAGGCCATGTTGACAGGGTCAATCACAGATGCCTTGCCAGTCAACCCACCTATATCATCCAATCCTTCCTTTGACTAGCTTGTCACCTATAAGTTTACCTTAATAATCAACTCACCTTCATCGTCAAAGCCTTTATTTGCCTACCTTTGCACTAAGCCCACCTTCGTCATCAAATCCTTCTATCAACTACCTAATCATGGATGAAAATCAAAATGTCTTCACTATTAGCCCATAATAAAGCTTGAGACAAATAAAACATTGCAAATGAATTGCCAAATAGAACACATATAACTTCCCCGCTATTGTCTCAACAAGGCTCAAATGATCCTGTCAAATCCGCCCAATCAAGCGTGGTAGTAAAATCATCAGCTCCTTTGCCATACAGTAAGGCAAGAAGATGATGATCATGAAGAAATGCAAATAGATTGCTAAGGAGATCATACAGCCCACCCCTTCTATTATAACCATAAAATGATGATGATGTTATATATTTGTGAAGAAGGCTATCATGATTCACAAATTCTTTGAATTAACCAGCCCAACCAGAACCAAATAATAATAATAATATACAATTTCTTCAGGGTCCTAAATTGGTAACCTGAAAATTTAGTCTTCAGACAAGGCTCTTGATTAAACTCCTACTTGTACCGCTGAAAGAGAATAAAATTCCAGAGGATGAAGATTGACCCCCTGTTAAACATGCTCATTAGTTTACCAGCCTACGTCCCCTGAATGCGTTTAGTAAAAACCATCACTCATTGCTGAAAATTACAGTCTGATAAATACCTCATTGCATAAGAAAAATCACTGTAAAAGGGACCATCATTCTTTTGCAAAGCTACTAACAGGCATGCAGAGCCCACAGGCAATTTACCAAACTTAATATTCTTGATTTACAATATCCTACTTTGAAATTAAATGACTAGTCTATTCAGAAAACCAAAGCCAAAGGATCTTATTAAATATCTAAGAAAAATACATAGGACATACATCTTGATAATGAATTACAAACAAAAATGTCAGATTTTCACCGCTAACATTAAAAAACAAACTAGTTTAAAATAATGTACCAGTACACATTGTGCTAACTCAATCTCTGGCAAAGCAGTTCAAATATTACAGGAACCATAAAACTTTCTGCAAAAATAGGAAGACAACCGAGAACCGTCTTGACATTTGGACATAATATTTAGTGCAGGCACCTTGTTCGATCAAGACATACACAGAATTTCAGATTCAAGAAAGGTGAAAAACAAAAAATTAAGAATCTTCAATTTTTAAAAATAAAACATTGAAAGAGTTTATCTAAAAGAACGGTTCATAGCAGTTGCACATTGAATTCTTGTTTCATGAGACATAAAAGAAAACATTCTCTTTAATTGGCTCTGTCTTTAATCACTTCAATGTCAATTTCTGCAGAGTCAGTTGCCTGCACTTCATAATGAACACCATCAAGCTCCCTTCTTATGTTGTCCTTGGATGTCGCATAAAGCATCTTCGGCCTGATTGAAGAGGAATCCGGAGACCTAGAAAAAACACTTTGTTAATTCTACTGTACCAGTTCAAGTTCAAACACAAAAATTCATCCGAGTAACACTTCTGTATGGTTATAATGAACAGAAAAATGATTAATCGTGTAAAATTATCCATTATTTTTTTTTTAAAGAAATGTTCTCCTAACTAATGTTTTTACTTACCACGCAAAGAAGAAAATTTTGCTCTTTTGGCAATTTTCCTGGGTCACAAAATCAAAATCATATACTGCATATCGGCAGTCATCTTCTGGAAGAGAAGATGTGAAATCACTATAGCTCTCTTCTGGCCCACCGGTTTTTTCCACCACAATTTGTTTGGATTTATCATCAATCTTAAAAATGATGTACCGATAGGTTTTCTTCATCTGCAACTCTTGGAAAGTAAGCTTGCATTCTTCAGCAACACCAATTCCTGAAGAAGCACCAGCCTACAAGATAAAAACGAAATATTGGATCAACCTTGGTAGTTTAAATCCAAACGATGCAAATCCCTAAACAGCCAAAAAGTTCCCATATCTAACAATCTAAAAATTCTAGAATCTGATCAAGAATAAAAGAAAATTAATAGCATGTGGAAATACCCATAAGTTCCATTGTCATAAAAGGATATATAAAGTATAACAGTCTATAGCAGAAGAAAAAATTAAGAATATATATATATATACCTTTTAAGTACATACGATGTTGTTAGTACATATGAAGCAAAAATACTAATGCATAAACTAAAATCAGTCACAGCATGGTACCTTTCCAAAGCGATGATTACCAATACATAAACGAAAATGGAAAACTAAAATGAAGACACGGACTTCAATAAAGTTTCATAAAATCATTTCCAATAAAACTTGCAAATGACAAAAATACACTGCAAGAAAAATCCTATACGCCCAGTGATAACGTCTTGAGTAATTAAAACTATTGGAGACAAGCTTTGCGAAACTAAGAAAATAAAAAACATGAGCGACCAATAGCTGTCTATAAAAACATAGAAGCTCTATTTAAAAAGAAAAAAAAAAGCAACAACCGTTCTAAAATCACATCTAGCATTGCACAATGCGGTGAAGAAACCCTTAGTACAAGGCAAATCAAAGGTACAAAATCTGCCAAAAATGTAAATCAAGATGAAAAAGACAATTTGATGATTTAAATTCGATAACATCATAGAAAACTTTAAAACGCTTCTCAAATTTAGGAAACAAAAAAACAAACTGCAAAACAAAATATGAAAAGAGACTCAAATCATCCAAGAAATTCAGCCGAAATCCGAAACAGAGAGAGAGAGAGAGAGAGAGAGATTGAGATTTTTCCAGAGGCATCAAACTACGGATCAATCATGCTCGCTTAATTTAAAGATCAACACCACAATTCAACAATACGGGCAGCAATAACAGTTACGAGAAACGCAACATTTCATCAAAACTTGCTTCTTCCGGATCCAAAAAAATTCTGGCAATCCTGGACCTGCAAGACAGAGAACAATGACCAGAGCTAGGGTTTGAAGGGTTAGGAGAAAGCGTACCCTGCCGAACGACATAGTCCTGTGAGCCATGGCTGAAGAAAATTCAGCAAAATTCAGAGTCAAGAACAGCCAAATCCTCCTCAACCGATAATGATGATGATGATGATGCGGGGCGATCAACGAATGAAATTTGCTGCTGCGCTTCTGTTGCTGTATCAACAAAGTAAGTCAGCAAAAGAAAGAAAAAACGAAGGAAGAAGAAGAAGAAATATTCCGAGATACCACAAGCAGAAACAGAACAGAAATGGAATGAAAATGAAATGAAATTCGACGAAGCGATGATAATGCAATTATTATAAATGCAGGAGACGGTATTGACTTTGTTTTAATGATGCGATTTTTGGTATTGTACGGGGAAAAATGTCTGATGTGGGTTTTAACTATCTTGGAATTGGGTAGTTATAATATGAGGAGGACTTTTATGGTTTTTACTTAAAAATATATCGGCCGCCCTTGATCATGTGACCGTTGTGGGGCAGATTATTGCTGTATTCTTTTTGTCATGAGACTTTTGATACTAAAATCATATGGAAGTTTAGTTTCAAAGTTTATGGCTTATAGTTGCATGTTTGAATTGATCTCAAGACATTACTATGATTATTAGATGGGCAATATTATATTATAAAGGTCTAATTTGACTATATGTTTGTAAATTACAGTCACTCTTTAGTGAGTAAGCATCTCTAAATTTGTGAAGTCTTTATTTTCTTGTTATTTCTATCTATTATATCATATGCTATGTATTTTTAACCTTTTCTATCTAGTTTGTCACATGGTATATGTGTATTTGAAGCTCTATTTTGATTGATAAACCTTTTTTATATCATTCTAACCTCTAAAAGAAAATAATTAATTTATATCATTCTAAGCATAATGAATTGCCTTCTATAAAAGAAATAAAAATAAAAATAAAAATGATGGCCAATGATAAACCATGAATATAAACCTACAATAACAAAATATATAAGATACCACTTCAAAAAACCATCTCTTTGTATGAACTAAAACACTAAAAAAAATTAATTTGTATCATTCCAAGCATATTAAATCAACTTATGGATAAAAAAAGAAAATAACAAACTCATAAGTTTAATGCCTATGAATATTGAATAAACTTTTCTAAAAAAGAAAAATTAATACTACAAAAAAAACTTAATTTGTATCATTCTAAGCACATTGAATTTGCTTCTTTAAAAAATAAAAGAAAAAGAAAAATACAAACTTGTGAGCTTAATGCCTAAGCATATTGAATTAGTTTCTCTATAAAAAGAAAATGATTGAATAACAAAAACTAGTTACAATGTGCATGGTATTTACATGATTAGTCAAAACCTAACCTAATGGCATCAAACAATCCACTATCCATAACAATGCCAATGATAAAGAGGTCAACAATGAGGTGTTACCTTAGTGGTAAGATTCTTGACTTGAAAGGTCCATGTTATGGGTTTGAGTTTGGTGGGCAATGCTAAGTTATAAAGTTCTAATTGGATTGTATATCTTGAGATGTACCTATATCATAATTATTTTAGGGTTTTAACACTTCCCAATGATAGAGAGGTTAGACAATCCCCTAACATTATGGAGGAACAATAAATACCAATAGAAGTACAAATACTCCTTCTCTCCTACAAGATGGAGCCTATGGTGATGGCCTCATCAATGCATCCCAATGATGGTTTGTAGGATGCCTAATCCACACACCTCAATGCTAGTCTCAAATGATGGCAATGAAAATATAAAAACCTAGACTTGCATAGTACAAACATGCACAAACATACTTAAAAAGCATAAGTATGTTTATATTTAAGTACATATAGTTTAAAAAGTATTATGCTAACATATATGTTTATTGTGTTATTATCTAAGCACTATTAAGTATTATGCTAACTATATGCTTTGCGAGTAGGGGTGGAACATGAAATAATTTTTAACAATATTAACTCATACGCCCAAGGGTATAGTGTAGTGGTCAAGACACTCTTCTTTCAATTAGAAGGTTGTGATGCAATTCATGCCTTTACTTACAAATGTAGCAATAGTGGAGTAGGCTTATGGTGGAATACTCTTGTATAGTAGGTCACATCTACCTTACTATGTAGGAGGGTGTTGGAAATCGAAAAAAATAAAACATAGGTACATCCCAAGATTTATAGAAGTTTATAACTTAATGTTATATAGTAGAATCGAACCTATGACCTAGGATTACCAAGCCTAAAAGACTCATGCCACTAGGCTAACACATACCTTGCTATGTAGGCAGGGATTGGCATCTTTCATCAAGTTACAAGATGTGCTGCCTACATGAGGTAACTTAGCTTGAAATTGTGAGGAGGTGCGACTTGCAATAACTCATAATTGGTTGCCCAATCACTTTTAAGAAAGTTCAAGAAATTAACATGTTTTCAATATAAGGTAAAAATGACAATTTATTTAGAGAATTTTGGCCATCTAGATAGTTGCTTAAAGCAAGGAGAAGGCTTTAGAGCAATTTTGTAAGCCTATTAAACATTGTGTCACCTCTTTGGCATTGTGATTCTAATCAATTAAGTGAGGTGAGTATTGTAAGTGATGCTAGGCCCCATGCCTTTCATTTATTACCAAGTGTGCGACATGTGGAACATATTGGGAGGCTTGATACTCTTATATATCATTTGGCTTGTGTGTGCATGAACCTAATTACTCTTTGATGAGACGCAATTCACATGAGCCGCGATATCGCGTCGTCTCCTACGATGCTGCGTACACGATATCGCGGTCCGTCGCCAAATCTATAAATAAGAGGCGGCACTCCCCATATTTCTCATCATAGGCTTAAAGTAGGGAAACTCTGGCAGTTTGATCACTCCAGAGATAGAATATTTTCCATGTGCCTGCAATAGGAGTCCCCAAGTGAACAGATCTTTATTCGAGCAGCTTTGTACCTAAACGCAAGTTGTGTATGGCAATAAAGACGAGATTTGTGGATAAACCTTGTTGTGCATGGAATAGGATTTATTACTTGTTATTTATTACATGTTATTTATTACCTGCATTAGTGCGGCATGAGTACTACTTGATTACGAGCATTGACGAATGTGTACGGCTAATCAAGGAATCGGCTACTCATCGCGATTAGTCTCTCTCACCCTCAACTCCTATAATGCGGAATGAGTACGACTTGATTACGAGCATTTACGAATGTGTACAGCTAGTCAAGGAATCAGCTGCTGATTAGGTTTAGGCTAGTTAAGTGCCTCAGTATGACCACTTCGAGCACGTGCGTTACGTGTGGTGATCCTAGCAACGATTAGCGTTTAGTAGCCACAATTGCATAGTTCAGGGTGTGTACGATAAGTGGGAATGGATGTTGATGCTAGTTAATTTAGACTTAGTCCTTAGTTAGAGTTAGTTAGCTTTCTCAACCCTTCACCTCAATAGCATAGGAGAAAAACACATAAAAGATATAAAAATCATATACCTCGGACTTACTTAACCATACACCGTGACAACTACAAGTAAGTCTAGGAAGACAACAAATGATTAACCCCAAGTGTTCCATGGGGCGTGTAGGCATTTAGTCTGCGGAGTTTGACCGGATCACGCGTGCTATGCTTGTTTCGTATGGTTGAGTGTAGGGGTACCTCGCCACTCATCACTCTTGTATCTTGATGTATTTCACTTTTCATGTATTATTTTTTAGTGGTGTTTTTCTTTCTACCTCATATTGCATGAATTGGAAATATGTTGATGTGTATTTTGAAAGTGGTTTTCAACCATACTAGCTCATGTTCCATAGCTCCTCATCCATGAATTTGAGTACTATCCATGCCATAGCTTGTCTTTTTAAAAATTCATTTAAACTTTGCCCAAACCCTCACTACCTCTTAGCATTGTTGATGGAATGTGATATCGTGTACATGATATCGCGTCTGCCGTGATATCGCATCCCCCACGATATTGCATACGCAATATCGCAGTGCGTCGTCAAATCTATAAATAAGAGGCAGCTCTCCCTTGTTTCTCATTCCACGCCTAGACCATAGTGAAACTCTGGTAGTTTTACCTCTCCAGAGATAGAATAATTTCCATGTGCCCGCAGTAGGAGCTCTAAAGTGAACGAATCTTTATTTGAGCAAATATTATACCTGAACACAAGTTTGTGTGTGAAAATAAAGACGAACTTCTTGGATAAACCTTGTAGTGCATGGACTAAGCTAGATAGGACTTTACTTATTGTTATTTATTGTTTATCATTTAAACGCTTTACTAGTTAATTAAATCTCTCTCAACCCTTCTCCCATAGTTAAGTGCATTTAGTACGACCGCTTTGAGCACGTGCGTTACGCTTGGTAATCCCAGTAACGAATAGCATTTGGTAACCAAGGTCGCATTGGTTCAGGGTGTGAATGGTAAGTGGGAACGGATATTGATGCTAGGCATTAGACTTAGTTAGTTAAAGTTAGTTAATTAGTCTCTTTACCTTTTACCTCATTAGCATAGGCGATAAAACATAAAAGCTATAAAAATCATATACCTCAGACTTACTTAACCATACAATCGTGACAAATACAAGTAAGTCTGGGAAGACAACGAATAATTAACCTTAAGTGTTCCATAAGGCGTGTAGGCACTTAGTCTACGAAATTCGACCAGATCATGCGTGTAAGGCTCATATTCGTATGGTTGAGTGTAGGGGTACCTCGCCACTGATCATTGGCGCCATTGCCGGGGACTAAGTTGTTTGTGCGCTAAGTAGAAGATAGGAAATTACTCACATCGTTGGGAGCTTAAACGAACCCTTAGGGTTAATTAGAAACAAATTATATAACGGTTAATTAGCACATCGAATAAGACACAATGTCTTCTTCTTCTCATAAGAGCACTTCACCACCTAGGGATCATACAAGAAACAATTGACAGTCTAACATGCATAACCGAGAACCGCTAGTTCCTCAACAATATCGGGTGGTATATACTCATCGGGGGGTTAATCAGAAGAAAATTATATAACGGTTAATCAGCACATTGAATAAGACACAATGTCTTCTTCTTCTCATAAGAGCACTTCACCACCTATGGATCATACAAGAAATAGTCAGTAGTCTAACATGCATAACCGAGAATCGTCAGTTCCTCAACAGTATCAGGTGGTATATACTCATCCCGATGAGTATATATCCGATTTTACTTTTATCCTCCATCAGGATGAACAACTGCATTGGTGAGACTTGCAAGGTAACATAGTGTTACCCCCAGATCAAGTAGTCCCTAACATGCGCCTTAGTGCTCTTGCACAGATAGGCATGACGCAGCTATACGCTAAATACGTTGTAGGTGATTTTGACACAAGGGATTACCATCCCACAACAACACAACATTTAAGGGACTTGAGGCAAGAGAGCCACCATACATTGTTGAAGGGCAAAGGGGTCTCGCACGTCCTAAGCAAAATTGGAGATGGTGAACCAATTATAACAGGTTCTCCATCAAATGATGTTCCACCTCCTAACAATAGTGAGTAGGTCAGGTATTAGAACCTACACTTCACGATACAAAATCCTGGTTATGATCCCCATGAACACCAACTGTTCACTGAGGGAACAAAAACACATGACAAGGACAAGCATTCTGATCATCATCACGATCGGGGTCGTAGCCATTGAAGAGAAGGTAAGAAACATCATTATGGTGATGGTTCTCCTTCTTCTTCCCCTTCATCACATCATTCACCCTCTCCTTCCACATCATGCCATAGTCACAAAGAGCATAGTGGTGAGGATAAGGATAAGCAAAATGAGAGACCTCGATGAGAGAGTCGAGAGCAAGGAAGAGGACATTTGAGAGAATCCAGGCATGAAAGAAGGAAAAGTAGGGAACAACATAGGCATCATAGACGTCATGAGATAGATGACCATGAAGAACCCCTACTTGCCACTTGAAGTATGTTAGATATTATGGAGGCAGTTAGAATACCTACAAGGCATCAAAAATATAGTTGGATTGAGAGATTAGATATCAATAATATCCCACACTTCGAAGGGGGATATAACACTAATCCAAAAAATCATTTATAGGCATTCCACGATTCCTGCACCTTGCAAAATATTGAGAACGAGTGGCAAAAATTAAAGTTGTTTCCTAGGACACTCATAAAGGAAGCAGAGAGTTGGTACTAGTCCTTAGAGCTGGAAACCATTAGGAGATGGAGTGCAATGTTAGAGTTGTTCAACAATAAATACCAAACGTACTCAAGAGTGTCTAACTTGCGTAAACAGATCCAAGGATGGAAGCAGGGTACTCATGAACCCTTGGATGCTACCATGGGCCAATATTATGCATTGCTACATCGTTGCCCGAGCCATGGTTACGCACAACAAGATCAACTATGCCACCTTGTAGATGGGCTAAGACACGAAACTAGGAGAACCCTTGGGACTTATGCCCAAGGGAGACTATCTAAACTTAGATCCCGTGAAATTCATCGATTTTTGGAGTACGTAGCTAAAGAAGAAGGGGAGCTACAGAAAAGAGAAAGCGCGGAAGAGTATAACCGCAATCCTTCCCTTCGGAAGAAGGGAGTGAGATTCTGCAATGAAGAGGATGAGTCACCACTCGAAGAGTTGGTGAATAGAAAAACTTGGCTGCTTTAGAAGCTAACAACTGAAGTGGTGGCTAAGGTAGATCATATACAGGACTCCTTAGATAGTAGACTTGAACTTGTCTTGAAAATCGTAGAGAAATCTAAGGAGGAATGAAGTAGTGATGAGGATAAGAAAAAGTAGAAGATTTAGGCCATGCACGTGACAAGGGTAAGGGAAAAATGACTATCGTTAATGAGGTTGTAGATTCGGACACAAACAATGATGGTGGATGTGAGATCTGCCAATATGACCATCCTAAGGGATGTTCTCCAATAATCTCACATCTATAAGAGTCTGGGGTGTATGCACTCAACCCAAGACTTAACAGATGACAGGCACCCCAAAGGTTACCTTATCCCTAAGGTAACCCAAGGTAGTTCCACCAACCGTTAACATATTATCCAAGTGGAACTCGACCACAACCTATCGGGCAACATCAATAGTGGTAACACCCACAATCATGGGGGATGCCACCGCCAAGACAACAATACCCTTACTAGCAACTAGACCCATATGGCTATTAGGTGCAGTAGCCGGTTTCTCCAAGTGACTCTATGGGTCACGCAACCCCCCAATATCACTACCAAGTTTGGGAGTATTTTAGGACTCCTTCTCCTATGGAAGACACATCACACGCGTACCATCCTTCGAATCCATCCACCACTCATTTGCCAATAGTTCCACTACCACCCGCTCCAACAATACAAGGGAAACTCCCCACTCAACTACAGCAACGTAATGCTACGAGAGCTATAAACCTTCAACCTGCTACTGGTTCTAAAAACTGCAAGAAAAGAAGACCTTTCTTCAGAACCAAAAGCCCAGACAAGCTCTCACAACCACAAGCAGTTGAGTCTGTGTACGCTCCTCCAATAATTAAGGCTTCGGAGCTCCCTTCAAACCAACAATAGGACTTAACATATACGGTTATGTTAACACATACCGTTACCGACTGGATCAAGGTGGGCCACCTTCCCAAAAAACTCTCTGACCCTGGAAGTCCCTTAATCAACCTCCAAGTCACCGGGAACGAACCACATAAGGCTCTTCTTGACTCAGGTTCCAGAGTCAACTTAATCTCATGAGAAATGTATCAAGCCTGGAACCTGCCTCCACTCAAGAAGAGTAATATTCAACTAGAGCTGGCTGACCAATCCATCACCATTTCCTTGGGATTGGTGGAGGACATTGTTACCACTGTGTGTGATTAGTCATACCCAGCTGATTTCCTAGTGATAGAAGTCAACAGCAACAAAAGGGACTTCCCAATCATAATGGGAAGGGCGTGGCTAAGTACAATAGATGCATGCCTAGGAATCCGTGATCTTTCCTTGGAAATATCTAAGGTAAACATTTATAGAAAGATTGAGAAGAAGAAAGTTCCATGCATCACATACAGTGACTCAGAGGGTGATGACATGGAGGAATGCTTAGTATCTCCTACATGCAACTGGTGTGTTCAAGAAACACAAATACAACAGTGCCTGTATGTAGCAACCACACAACAAGAGAACACCCAGTGGTTGACAACTGATCAAGAGAGTAGCCCACCAACATGCATGGAACAAACTAGGGAAACAACTCATGCCCATAACGAAGGCATAGATACATTAGAGTATGAGCGTTGCCGACTTCCAACCCTTAACCTAAAAACATCAATTGGGAGAAGTTGGACACTTCTAAAAAATTCAAATAGACACTCATTATTTTGGATCTCTCCCTTTCAATTCATTCATGGGGGAGATGGCCACCTATGCTAATCATTCGGGGCCCTCAGTTCTTTTTAGTTTTTGTTTTACACATTTTTGTTTTACATATATTTTTTTTTTACACATTTTTGTTTTGCACATTTTTGTTTTATAAATTTCTTTAACTTTTCTTATTTTTGTTTTACAACATCGTTATAATTTTTCATTTCTTTGTGTAAGTGTGTGTTATCCAACTTGTAAGTTTATCACCTAATAAGTGTTCTTCATGATGGTATGAACTATTTTCTACTGGTTGCTAATGTTTTGTTTTTACCTTTAAGATTATGATGTTGATACTAAGGTATGGTTCTTTTGATATGATAGGCAATGAGTCCACTTCATCCATACATCCACAAATTTCTATGGTCTCTCTTGGCTTGGAAATGTACGGTCCCTTTCTAATAAGAACTATAACGAACTAGTGACTTGGCATTTCTCAAACTAAGGAAGGACTCAAGGATTGAAAAGGGTGTGACTTCAAGGTAACTTGATGCATTTGTGTTGGCCATTCTCTTGGGTGCTTGGATGTTTTTGTGTTGGATTTTTCCTTCCCATTCTGACGTTGCTCCATTATTGGGAAGCTGAGCTAATAAAAATAACAAAGTCTTTGCATGGTGTGGTTCTCACGTATAAATACATAAAATGAAAAAAAAGGTGAGAATTCAAAGCACACACCTTAGACAAAATAATCCCTTAGGCTACAAGCACTGGTTATGGAACTTAAAATAAAAATGTTCCCTCTAACTAAGGCCCTTTCTCACTTCCTATCTCATCTTTCACTTCATCGGAATGTTGGTGACTCTTTGGTGGAGGAATTCTTGTTATTTCAAGAGGATGGGTTGGTCGAATGTATTAATGCAAAGTTACTGGATGTGGTTTGTTGAGGCTAGACTTGGAATGGGATCTACTAAGTCACATTAATCATTAACTACACAAGGGGCTGTACACCACCTTGTTCTTGGGATTCCATTCCATTCTCTTCTCTCCATCCTTCTCTTCATTATTCAGCTCATTGCCGGTTGTACCATTAGTGTATATTTTGGTTGACGCATTGTTTTCTTTTTGGTAAATTCTTGCAGTTAAGACTTTAACTCTTATTCCAAATCACATTCCTAGAGCCTATGGCCTCTTTGAATGTGGGTTTGTTAGGGCATTAAGGGCATAAGGCTGCTTTGGGGAGGACCCATTAGCATTCCTATTTGGTACACCAGTTAAATTCTTTCCCTTAACATTTTTTTTTGCATTTTTTTGCAATCAACTTTATTTGTTCATTTCCATCTTGACATCCATTTCATCGATGCTACAATTGTCTCTTTTTCTCCATCTTTCTTGTTCTTTTTCTTTCTCCATTCTATTGCTACCAGAGGTTCGCTCTTAGTCATGGGGGTCCTGACCCAATTTTTTTGATTTTTTCTTAACCCCTACACCTTCGGTAGTCACTACTATTATATCTTCAGACCCGTATCAGTCATACCACAACTCAGCCAATGGACCCTTCACTGAATCAAGGTATCAACTGCATTGTGATTCATTTACCCTTGCTAATATAAAGACTGTGTTGTGTGTGCAAATGGAAATCATACAATAATGGATTGGATTTGAAGGGCATACTTGGAATGGATTGGTGCTGAACTAGCTATGCAAGGAGCAAGATCGATGGCACGCTTATGGATAGACAACGAAAGATGCAATCTTGGCATTGGCAACAGCAAACTTCTTCTCTTTTCTCTCTTCTCTCTTAGCTGCCAAATAAGGCCTGATGTCAAGTGTATAAGGTGTTCACTCGTTGTCGTGAACACCAGTTTTGTCTTATTTTGTAATGATGATCCGTTCACATGTCATCCCATTCACCATTAGTTCCATTTGAGTTAATAATCCCATACCATCAAGATATTTTGTAAGAAACACAAGGATGAGTTTTTATTCAATCATGAGGGTATGATGGGACATGATATCGCATGGGATGCAATATCGCGTACACGATATTGCATCCGTCTCGATATCGCATCCCCCACGATATCGCGTACACGATATCACAATGCATCGTCAAATCTATAAATAAGAGGCGGCTCTCCCTTGTTTCTCATTCTAGCCCTAGACCGTAGCGAAACTCTAGCAGTTTTACCTCTCCAGAGATAAAATAATTTTCATGTGCCCGCAGTAGGAGCTCCAAAGTGAGCGGATCTTTATTCGAGCAAATATTGTACCTAAACACAAGTTTGTGTACAAAAATAAAGACGAACTTCTTGGATAAACCTTGTAGTGCATGGACTAAGCTAGATAGGACTTTACTTATTGTTTTTTATTTTTTATCATTTAAACACTTTATTAGTTAATTAAATCTCTCTCAACCCTTCTCCCATAGTTAAGTGCATTTAGTACGACCGCTTCGAGCACGTGCGTTACGCTTGGTGATCCCAGTAACGAATAGCATTTGGTAACCAAGGTTGCATTGGTTCAGGGTGTGAACAGTAAGTGGGAATGGATACTAATGCTAGGCATTAGACTTAGTTAGTTAAAGTTAGTTAATTAGTGTCTTCACCTTTTACCTCATTAGCGTAGGCGATAAAACATAAAAGCTATAAAAATCATATACCTCAGACTTACTTAACCATACAACTGTGACAAATACAAGTAAGTCTAGGAAGACAATGAACGATTAACCTTAAGTGTTCCATAAGGCGTGTAGGAACTTAGTCTGCGGAATTCGACCAGATCGCATGTGTAACGCTCATATTCATATGGTTGAGTGTAGGGGTACCTCGCCACTCATCAATTGCCCATGATGAAGTCAATTTTTGATAAACAACAATATTGCATCAATGATGTCGTTTATCTAATATCATAGCAAATGCTACGGCATTGTTGATACAATATCCTGGGATGTATGCAGCCCTATAAATACGACACTTGGGTGCATGGATCTACAGAAGTTTCATTACACTAGTAGCAAAACTTTGTCAGTTTTATTCCATAAACTTAGACTTAGCAATTAGAAGTGTGAATGCTTGCAATGTAGTGTGATTTAGTGAACGACATCTTTGTTTGAACATCTTGTACTTGGGAACAAGTGTGACTGGCAATAAAGATTGAGCTATTTCATACTATTGCAGCATTTTCCTAGTTTCCTATTTTACTTAGAATAATATTTCTTATTTTCAAGCTCAATGTTTTACTCTTCCAATGCACACTTTACTTTTATTGGTATTAGTAGGTGAAATGGATATGATTAATTTCCAGCGTAAAGTGTGATGGTTTGGTAAGCCAGTAGTATTATCGCTTAGTTCACCCAATAACGAAGTACTTGGTAATCCTAGTAACAATTACATAAGCCCAAGATGTGTATGGAAAATCAAGAATGGATATCCATCACCTTATGCTACGATAGACTTGTTACTTATTTTACTTAGACTTAGAATTATTTCCATTCTCACCATTTTTGCTAGGAGTAATGATGGCCTACCAACATCAGATATCATATGCCTCCTACTGAGCTAAACCATACACATAGACTTCACTAGCTTCACGTGAGAAGACAACAGTCTCAAACTTAAACCAATTGCTAGCATATTAACATTGCCTTGTTCATGGATTACGATCTAGTCATGCATGAACACCTGTGACTTGTATGGTTAGGTGTTGGATTGCTCCACCACTCATCATTGGTGCCATTGTCAAAGATAAGTCAATGTATGCTAAGTAATTGATTTCATAAAGTTCGTTGTATTAGGAATCCAAAGTCAAATTCATAACTTTTTAATAATTCCAAATAATTAAGCACACTTAATTAAACATCTATAAATAATAACATGGCTTCAATAAAATATCAAACAAGTACCAAGAGGCAATGATAGAATCAATGATGAAGAAGAATGGGGGATGTCAATGCAAACCAAAATCACATATGCTGACATTAATTTTTATCATCTAGATTTTACTTTCATCTTTCATCAAGACCAACAGATGAGGTGGAGAGACATATAACACAACATAGTCCTACCTCCACATTGAGCAGCACTAAACATGCTTCAAACTACCTTAAGGGGAATGAACTTGAACCAAATACAATAAGGGTACTATGTGACTAAGCACATGATAAGGCCTTATGAACCCACAAAGAATCAAATGAGAAGAGATGTTGCCATGGAAATCAAGCATGTACATAGTAAGGAGAAGCAGGTTAACCCTTTAGTTGTCTGGGAAGAACTAGATGGTGATGCATTTATTATACAACAATTCCACCATAATCATGAAGACCCTTCTCAAACACCTATCATCAAGCTTGAAGAACCTATCAAAGTTCAATTACATTCCGCTATAGTAAAGACACCATGAAGCGAGGCGACTGACTCCAAGTATAGGTAGAACTCAAGGCCAAGAGTTTCTATTGAATCACACAAGAAGGAGTACTAGAGTTATTGAAGGAGGACAATTTGACATCGTTCTCCTACTACCTCATCTACATCTTCACGATCATTAGTGGAATTTGATAGAAGGAGACAAAGGTATCGATACCATGATAAGGAGGAAAGAAGGACTCATGATTGTCATGACCATTGTCCAAGGAACTTTGATGAAGAATTTGAAAACTATGAACAAAGAAGACATAGGGATTGAAGATAGGATCAAGAAAGGTATGAGCACAAAAGCAAACACCACTACAATAGAGCTCATGAATTCGATCCTAATGATGAACCCTGATGGCAACCCACAGTATGAGTAATATCCAAGAAGCTGTACATATACCAACTAGTCACATAAGGGACAATCATATCAAATGACTTAACATGAATAACATGATCAGATTTGAGGATGTTTTTAATGTTGAATCGCAACACCACCTCTAAGCATTCCATGATGCCCATGTCCTGCAAAATATTGAAAGTAATTGGCAGAAATTGAAGTTGTTCCCATGGACACTTGTGAAAGAAGCTGAGAGCTCATACATATAACTTGAACTAGAATCGATTAAGAGATGAAGTACCATGCTATAGATCTTCAATGAAAAATATTCATAGGTGTCCAATCTAAGGAAATAGATCCAAGGATGGAAGCAAGGGACCCATGGATCCCTTGATGCAGCAATGGGCAGATATTACTCACTATTGCACAGATGCCCATGCCATGGATTCTCTCAACAAGAATAGCTAAGGCACATTGTTGATGGATTATGGAATAATACTAGAGAGACCCTTAGGATTAATGCCCTAGGCCAATTATCTAAACTGACTACCCATTGAATATAGAGACTAATTGACTAAGTGGTAAAGGAGGAAGGTGAGTTAAGGAAAAGAGAATCAACAGAAGAATATAACAGAGATCCATTTATAAAAAAAAGGGATGTGAGAGCTTATGACACATAGGAAGAAGAGACCTTGGATGAGGTAATTTAGAAGAAAACTTTACCTATACAGAAATTTATCATTGATATAGTAGCACATGTAGTGAAGATGTGGGACTCAGTTGACGAGAGAGGCATAACAACCTTGAAGATTATGGAGGAGTGAACAGAGCAAGGCTTTAATAAAGGCAAATAGAAGAAAAAGAAGAGAGATTTTGGACAAAAGGGCAAAGTGGTTGTAGTCATTGAGTGGTCAGACACAAGCTCTGAAGATGAGGAAGGATGTGCCATATGCCAATATGAACATTCCAATGGATGTTGTCCAGTAATGGCACACTTACAAGAAATAGGGGCATATGCACTTAACCCTATATTTGTTAAGAAACAGATGCCCGAAAGGTTACCTTACCCTCAAGGTAGCTATAGGCAAAACTTCCAACCCACATACCATCCGAGTAGAGCTTCACCATAGTTGAAAGAGCATTACTATCAGTAGTGGCAACAACCCCAATTATGGGCCATGCCAACACCACACTAATAATATCCATATTGGCAACCAAATCCATTTGGATACTTTGTGCAATGTCTAATCTCTTCTGGTAATGCTACTATTCAAACTCCATAATACTAATCAACTGAGTACCACAAACCAACACCACCAAGAACAACTTGTATATGCTTTTATTAGTAGCTGGTTCTTCAAATCAACATCCAAATCATTTACCAATAGTGACATCTCCTGTCATGCAAGGGGAATTGTCGTCTCAACCACAACAAAAAAGTGCAACAAGGATAATTAACATACAAGAAGAAGTAATGACACATGAACCACAAACTAAGAAATGACCATTCTTTCAAACGAGTCCAGAGAAGGTTCAAAAGATGAGGAGCACATCTACTTTAGCTCCATCCACATCTAGCCCTCCTAGAAATAACAAGCTTTCATCATCATTACACACCAATATAACAACTATCATGCTAACAGAAATAGTATCAAACTAGATAAAGTAGGATCACTCCTTAAGAAATGAATCGATCCAGGAATTCCTTTGATTTATCTACAAGTAGCTAGAAATTTGTCATGCAAAGCTTTATTAAACTTAGGTTCTGAGTTAAATTTGATCTCTCATGAAACATATCGAGCATGGAACCTACCACCCTTGAAGAAGTTCAATATAAGGTTGGAGCTTGTAGATCAGTCTATTACCGTTCCTTTGGGATAGATAGAGGATGTGGTAACCACCATTAATGGGTGGTCTTATTCAATATACTTTCTTGTAATTGGTATGAAAAATAATGACAAGGAATTTTCAATCATAATGGGGAGGGCATGGCTTAGCATAGTGGATACTAAGTTAAACAGGAGAGACTTGTCTATCAACATTTCTAAGAAAGACAAGCACAGAGCCATACATTCATAAAAGATTCCATGCATTACTACTGATAGAGATGGGTGTAGTTGCAAGCTAACCTTCTGGAATGTCAACACAATAATTACACCAATCCAGAACAAGCATGATAAATAAGTGTGTACACAAGAGAGAGCAAGGGCCACAAAACCAAAAGACACCTAGTTGTCAACCAACTAAGAATGTTCAATTGACCAAAACATGCATGGAACAATCTGATTCGCTTATTAACTCCTCTTTTCAAAAAATGACCCCAACTAAGAACTTACAAATGAAAATACTCAACCACAATCATACACAAACAAAGAGAGGAACTAAGAACTTAGATGTTAAAAATTCAATTACCATCACAATTACATGGGATGATAACAAAAAAACTCAATCATTTAGGATAGTAAGTGAGAAACCTCAGGTGTATGATCCAGGGGAACTAGGATGCATTTTCTGAACACTTGCCCATGAGTTTAGTCATGGGAGAGATATCTCATCCTAATTTAGGAATTAATAAATGATTTTTAATTTTTTGTTTTATAATTCTTTTTTGATTTCTAATTTCTTGATATACCTTTTCATATTTTCTTAACACAATTTTTTCCATTCTTGTATACTTTTCAATTTCTTAATAATTTCTTCATTCTTTAACATTTTTCCATTCTTTGATGATTTTTCATTCTTTTCATCTTTTTCTATTCTTACTATCTTTTTCATACTTTGTTTTCATTTTCTTTGTCAATATTTTTGATTACTAATAAAATACACTAAGAATAAGACAAGATGTAGTTCCAAATAAGATGAAGATTTCTCTATGTTATTAAGTAATAAGGGAATAACTGTTTGTACAGTGAGACCACAACATTCATCCAATCATTCCATTAATAAGAGGTTCTTACCATGGCCATAATGATATTCTTCCCATCATAAAACTAAGAATAAACTTGTGATTATTATGCCTAGATATAAGAGTGAAGAACCATGTGGGAATGCAAATGGTATGACATTAAGGGGATTGGTGGATTCTCTTGGATTACTGTTATGAGTTCTATCCTATTGCTTAGGTGGTATTATATCCTTGTAGATCTAACAAAAATGGGAGTAAGAGTACAATAAGTGTTTCCTTACAATGTCACTAGAAAGACATTTACCCATGCCTGAAGGTAGTCCTTTGGCAAGGTTGACATAGTTAAAAAATAAAATAAATGCACAAGAATAAATTTTTGGGGGTCCCACTGGAAAGACATGTTACTCATGCTTGAAGGTAGGTAGCTTCTTAGCAATCTACAAATTTCAAAAGTGCAATGAATAAACTCTTCCCTTGGGAAATATGCCAAGTGACAATACTCCTTGCAACAATGATAGTCCAACAGTTACAACTTCAAGAGATGAAATAATGCAATGTCACTGGAATGTGGTCTAGACTTGGTTTGAATCTTGGACAGAAAGGCTAATGATTATTTTAATCACTAATAAAACATAAGAATTCATTATGCCTATAGTAAGACACCTCACATTCCAATTTCTACAATCCCTTCTAAGTCTGTCTCATCTCACTGCATGAATAATTATAACTTGTGGTTTTGTGTAGCATAGTGTAATTTTTCGAACCTAGTGATACTAACATGTGTGTTTTGCTAAATAGGTATGTGTTATGTTCAACTCCTTGAGTGCCTAAGAACACTTTTAGGCATGGTTATACAATGGCATTAAAGGCTGGAGCCTACTTTAGGGAGGACCCACTTGTGTAATTTTTGTATCTTATACCCTACGAGCAATTCCACATCATCTTAAGCCTTCCAATACTAATGAATGTTAATAAAAACCTCCCTTAACATCCAATAACTCTATTGAATGCCAAGAATTCATTTCCTTTCTCATCCATCTCATACATACTTAATAAACTTTCATAGCCTGAGATTCCTTTCTCATAAACTTTCAATGCTTATTTTTCATAATTGGAGCATCATATCCATTCCAAGACCCTCTATACCTACATATCTTCTAGACATTTCATTTGACTTACTTTTTTTCCAAAAATTCGTAGAGAATTTTGAAAATTTCAATGGTGATATCATAGCTACAATATCAAATCGCTTATGATATATGATCTATGATATTGTGCATATAAAATAGTATATATGGCGCGGGGGAGTTAGCAAAACTTTTCATTTCTCATTTTCACAAGAAGAGAGTTGTTGCCATTTTTTTTGGCAACCAGGATCTCTGACACCCTAATTTCCAACACTCATAACGTGACCCTCGTAGCTTCAATTTTAGAAATTCTTGAATCTTGTTGATCACGGAACTCTCAACTTAGTTGTGGGGGTTACTTGGCATAGCATTGTTGTAATTTTAGTCAAAATTTTCTGACACTTGAAAGGTATCATAAGGCTACGTACAAAGGGAAAACAACAAATTTAAAGTTAGTCAATCACACTAAATATTCAATAAGACTCCTAAGGTACCATACTAATTATTTAGGCCATAAATAAGAGCAAAATTAATAACTATGAAGGGGTATAGGGGATATAACATCTAAAGGGGTCCATTTTTGAAACTTTTCTAACTTTGCAATCATAATAAGATAAGAATTTGATTTAGCTAAAGGGAACAAGTAAGGAAAAGAGTTATTAAGAATTGGTATATACATTTTAATAATTTCCAAACCCTTGAAGATTGCAGATGGCCTTGAAAAGAGGAGCAACAAGAGGACCCTCACAGTTAGTGAGAGGCCATGGAAGAGGCTAAACAGGGAAATAAACCCCACAAGAAAAATAGGAGTAGAAGGTACAATGTTTCAACATTCATCAAGAAACTCCTATCATAGATCAATCTACCCAAGTAGAGGCAAATGTTTGACAAGTGCCAGAATAGGGACAGCAACTCACGTTGTCACCTTAATGCCTTGAGGCTATTTAGGAGAAATCCATCATGTCTACCATGATTGTGGAACTCAACTTTGGCCCATTCATACAATTTGCTCCAGATGCTATCAAACCCCAACTTTAGTCATCTCCCTTTTGGCCTACTTTGATAACAAGTGGATAGTACTTAGGAGAAACACTTCAATTTTGGAAGAACAAGAAAGAAAATGCTACAGTAAAGATTGAGGGTCTTAGTGTCTTAGTCAATTAAGACAATTTTTGAAGCACTCAATGTGCCCAATGAAGGGATAAAGGTGCCATAGATATCCACTAAATCTAACACAAATGTAAGAAAGCTATGGTTGCAACGAGCACATAACAAAGATGATAAATATTATAGTGAGTTGACTTAAAAAGAGAAAATATATTTCAAAATTGGCAAATACCACTTATTCCCCACAAAAAGATTAAACATAATTTCAACATATGCAACTAGAGGGAGTGTAATATTAATGGAAAAGTATAAAGAAAATATTGTACACATCTACTTAATGGAAATCAAAAGGTGGTTTGAGGTAAAAAAGGCATAGAAGTTGACACATGCATTTGCTTGATTTATTAAAAAGATGTGCAAATAAGTTGGCATTCAAGGGTACACAAATGATGTTCTTAAGAAGGTGCAGAATGCTTCCTATGCTGAATTGTTGAAGCTAGTGCCTTCAAAGAAGGATTAGGTGGGGAAACAAATAGGCACTAGTGAAACCACTCAAACTACTAAGTAACAACATCAAGCAAGATCCAATGGCCAGTAGCAGCAAGTTTCGTTACCACCACCATAGGATTATAGGTCATCAATGAGTCATTTGTAGTAGATTGTAGAGACTATTAGTTAGGGGACACATGAGGAGGCAAATCTTTACAAAGTCATCAATAGTGTTGTTCAACCCATAGTTTCCATAGATCCTACAAGTGAATATATTTCATTGCAGTCAAGAGGAGGGGACTAACAGTCACAACAAATTTCTAGAAACACTGCATCATTTCAAGTGGTGGTAGAAACTGAAGAAGGAGCCACAGTTGTGGTTATGTAGCACCAAGATGCAGCAGAAGCCACAAAAGTAATCATGGATCACATTAAGGAATCATTTAATGTTCCTATTGTGCCACCAGCAGATCTTTCTGTTGCCAAAGATGCTCAATGTTAGCTGATACCTTAATGACTCCTGCAAATCATGAGGATGTGCTAGATAGATTGCTGCAGACAAGGCAAGTCATGTAGAACCTCTTTGATATCCCTAGTGATATTAGTGTAATGCAGTTTAATCTTATAGCCATAAAGGATAAGTTTTTCATGGCAAAAACTAGGGTAGAGCATGCAAAAAATGAAATTCACAAATTACAGGAAGAGCTTGCGACCCTGAGAGCTGAATAAAGAGATGCAACACAATATGTTATACCTAACTAGCTAGAGCAGTTTAGAATAGACCAGATTAATTGCCTCATGGAACATAACAAGCAGATGGAGAATGAGAAGGACAAAGCGATGTGGAATGCCTTACTAGCAGAAGCATCGACATATGCACATGGTAAGGTACTTGCTACATTACAAGAAGAGAATAAATAGTTATTTGTAGATAATACCTGGTTGACGAACATGGAGAAACAAAAGAACATCCTTGAAGAAAGTATCTATTAATTAAAAGAACAACTGATAAGGGTTAACTAGAATATGAGTTGCCTAGCACAAGAGAATAGAACCCTCTCCATGGAGGAGGTACATGTCATAAGAAAAAAAATCAACCATACAAATAAGCGTGTGGCAAAACGAAGCAAAAATGCATGAAAGATTTAAAGAACACTTCTGCGATCAAGTGGGCATGTATAAGCAAGTAAATGAAAAAGAAATTCATGTGGCTAAAGTCTAGATCAACTCAATTTTAGCACATGATGAGTGGCTAGGTAGCCCTCTGCCCAACCATACGAATTACGGGCATTCACATGCGACTTGGTCGAATTCCATAGACTATAAGCACTTCGCATACACCAAACCCTAACTAGCAAAACCTTGTGTTAGAATGGTCGTTGTCTTCCCAACCTCACTTGTGATGTTCTAATTACGATGGTAAGTGAGATTGAGGCAAATGATTTTTATGGCTTTTTCACTTTATCTTCTAGATTCTAATTCTTGAAATGAAATGTAAGGAATGGAATATTACGTAATCTATAATTATCCTAATCTATCTCTTAATTCTTCCTAGCACAGTATTCAATCCCATCTTCTATGCACATCCTGAGCATCCCCTAACCACTACTGGGTTACCAGACGTTAAATGCCACTAGGTTGCCAAGTGTTGGGTTTACGTTCAAGATGGTCATACTTATGGTTTTTACAACCTATAAAAGAGAGATGACGATTAAAGTGATAACAATGAAAACTTAAGGAATTATTAAGGCATAGAAATATTAAACTATTAAATGCTCAAATGACTAAGTCCAATTGCTACAAGGAATGCTTGAAAAGCTCATCTTTATTGTTGGTCACATCAATGGGCTTAGGTACATTAGTGCTTGAATAAAGAGCTAGACACCTTTCTCACACCTACTACGGGCACTTGAAAAATATTCAAACTCTCGCGGAAACAAACTGTAAGAGCTTTGCTACAACTGCCAAAAAGACACCTAAGTGTGGCAGAAGCACACTTATTTATAGGCTAGAATAGGTGCTGCGTAAACGAGGCCATGTAAACGCATGGATAGATGCATCAACGAAGCTGCGTCAACTTAGCCACGTATACGGGGCCCTATATACGTGGCCTAGTCGATGTGTCGACTGGTTAGCACTTCATCATACCCCCACGACTAAGTAAAAACTCATCCTCAAGTTTCATTACAACTTGGAAGGTATGAAGTTATTACAACACACATGACACAACACAAACTTTACTGATGCACGAAATGCCCGAGTGTACAGAAAAGAACAAATTACAAAATGGTGGTGTTTAGAGACAAAATTGAACACCCCGACGATCCTAGATTCTCTGCTGTGTTGAAGGATGTAAAAATTGCTGGAGAAGATCACACCATCCTTGGTGGTGGTGGTTCTGACGGACCTTCACTAGCCTTTGGCGCATGTGGCGGCGGTGGCGTGGACGATGGTTGTCCTATAGCAACTGCAACTTCCAGAGGCAACTAGAAAGCCTCCAAGAGAGCCCTCATTTTCCCTAACTTGCTTCTGGGATCGTTCACTATCCAAGTAGCTTCGCCAATGTGTGTCAGGACTGGAACCTTCCAAGGGCATGAAAGCGTAGGGAAGAGTTCTTTCAGATTGACAAACTAGGCTGTGAACTATTTTCGTTTGATGTTGAACACTCAAATTGATGTCTGCAGCTACTGGTAGTCATTCATTCATTGGGCCAAGTTCTCAGCGATCACACATTACCCTTCAAAATGCATGTGGGGAACCTCGAGTTCCGCATTTGCTATTTTTAATTCTTTTTGTCACTTTATGCGCTTGGAACTTGCCCTCGTATAAAGAATACGAGGTGGCCACTTGCTTTTCTAGGTTAGATCACAATCTTCTAGCTGTTAGCATAGCCAGTTTTGCATAGCGAAGGTTGGCCAACTCCATGTACTTTGTCATTTCTTCAACTTGCAGTTCCATGAGGCAGATCTTAGCCTAGTTGTAGGCGTTCAATCCATGAAAGATGGGTTACCACACCTCACCTCCTTCTCAGAGATGTTGGAGCGCTTGGTTCAATTTGGCCTTTGCGACTTGAATCTACTTTTCATTCACTTCCTTCTGCAATCCCACTTGGTCCCTGTAATGATTTCTAACTTTTTCAAACTTAAGGACTTCATTTTTTCAAATGGTGATTTCAATGGCTGATTTTTATCACAAGGCTTGAACCTCCTCCATAGATAGATTTCAATTTTTGGTAGCCAACCTCCTCACATTAGTGATCACCATGGCTAACTCCTCCTGCTATTGGTGGATAAATCTTTTCATGTGCTAATTTTCAGCACCAACATTGCGTAGGCGATGAACTTCCACGGTCAACCTGACATTCTCCTAGCAAACCTTTGTCAAGTCCTTGTTTAGGTGATATGTATGAGCATCTATTAAGGACTTATCAAAGATCATTGACTCTTGCTCATCCTCAACTATCTGGAGTTTTACTTGAATTTGTTGAAAAGCTTCATCTCTGGTGAGTTCATAGTTGAGGAGAGCTAGATCAGCAAGTTGGGCCCTTAATTAGGCAACTTTTGTTGTCAAGCGTTGACAACTTGCTTGAGATACTTTGAGTTGCCCCTCTAAGATGAGGCTCTTACCCCTTGTCGAGAGCAGCTCTAACTGGGTTGCAGTGATGTTATCTGGAAGATCAAAGACATCTGGAAGTAGTTGCTTGGTTCCCGCCAGTCGGTCCAACAGTTCTTCATGTTGGGCTGCATCGATCCTGCTACGTGAAGTCCCTATAGATGCCTATACATCTTCAAGTCCATGTACATCTGGTACAGGTGCTACTGGTGCATTAAGGACCATAGCAATCATGTCAGCAACCACTTTAGCTACAATTTCTTGTCCCTAGTGCTGCATCACCAGGACTGTCACCCCTTCTCCATCCTCCAAGTGTACTAAAAAAGTAGTGGTATTTCCTAAGATTTCAAGAAACAATTGTTGGGGTGGATACCGTTACTTATCGGTCACTAGGATCAATTCTTCCGGGTACTTGTGTTCGAGCGACAGAGAACATCGGCCCTGTTCTCTCTAGCAAACTTACTGATTGAGCCACTTACTCTAGATGGCTCATTGCAGGGCGATAGAATAAAGGGTCTTCTCCTACATCAGTCCCTACAAATTGCTCCTGTTGGCTCAAGAGCGATCGTCGGATCTCATGTATATGTTCTGTGATTGTTTGCAAACCCAACCTCAATGTTTACATAGACAGTGGAGGTGGTTGCTGCTCTTCCTTAGTTCGTGTGGTGGTTGGAGTCTTGTCTTTCATCATCTTCCATCATGAGGTAATCAAGATGTGCCAAAGTGTATCATTGACGTATCGTGCTATCCCTGCCTTCCACGTTCGCTTTCAACGAATCTTTTCTCAATCTCCAAAAACAACAATTGTGGAAGGCTCATTGGAAATTTTTCACTTAGAGCGGCACATGCACGAGCGGAGAAGGTAGTGATCTTGCTATGTCTTACCATTGGATTCAAATGGTAAGGCACAATTTTTGAATATATCCTCTCTATGTTGGTCAAAGTGTCGAACTCTTTGCGATCCACCTCATAGCACTGCCTGATCCATTCCCCTTTTACCTTAGGATCTGCTTGCTTAGAAATCTCCGCCACATTAGCTCCGGTCTTTGGCAACCCTAGAGCTTATTCGATCACTTCCACAAAGTAAGAGACATAGATGTCCTTGATTCTTACTCTGGACCCCGACTGCCAATTTGTCCAGAAGAGATAAGTCTCTCCTAAATACCATTCACCACTGGATGTGATGATTGGCCACATAGGAGAGTTTTGCAATTGGAGCTTCACATCTTTTGGCGCATTCTCAAGAAATGGTCCAAAGTTCAACTCTTTTAGGACCATTCGTTGCACCTCCCTTGGCCTAATAGCATTAAGACATGCCTGGGTCAGGGTGACCTCAAGCTGTGGCACTATCACTGAAGTCTCATCCCCTTGTGATTATTCGCTAGGGATCTCCTCTTCAGGTATCTGATGAACAGATTCCACATCGGGTCCTTCATGGAGGGGGCCAATTGCATGGGAGCCCTCTACATGCTCTGGGTGCCGCACACCTCGTCCTCTTCCCGTTATTTGTCACTTGTCCCTTGGTTGTGATGGTCCTTCTCCCCTTGGATGCCTTGGTTTTGGTGCCATCTGCAATCAAACATAACCATTAATTAAATTATGCACAAGTTGCTCAAAATGGCCCTCATACACCTTCTCAGTTTAACTAAGTTATGGTGTTAGCATGTGCATCCCATTAAATTTCCAAGGGTATTAATTGATGGTTTAGAAACAAAAACAATGATGTATGATTATGAAGTGTTTGTTGGTCACTGCATCTACTAGGCCGCGTATACGGGACCCTGTATACGTAGCTGCGTCGAAGCAGCCCTGTATACACGGCCCCGTCGACGTGGCCCCATTTACGCGACACCTATTTCGGCCTATAAATAAGAGGGCCTTCCACCTCATTGAGGCATCTTTTTATCAGTTGTAGTGAAGCTCTTGCAGTTTGTTCCCACAGGAGATAGAATATTTTCCAAGTGCCTGTAGTAGGTGTAAAGAAGGTGTCCAACTCTTTATTCGAGCACTAATGTATTTGAGCTCATTGGCGTGAACAACAATAAAGATGAGCTTTCAAGCATTCCTTGTAGCATTTGGACTTAGTCATTTGTTGCATTTAATAGTTTAATATTTCTATGCTTTGATAATTACTTAAGTTTTTCTTATTGCTAGTTTAATCACTATTGTTCATGTACAAGTTCATAGAAACCATAAGTACGACCATCTCGAACGTAAATCCAACACTTGGTAACCCAGTGATGCCTAACGTCTAGTAACCCAGTAGTGGTTAGGAATCGCTCAGAATGTGCCCAGAAGATGGGATCAGATATTTATGCTAGGAATAGTTAAGATACAGATTGGGATAATTATAGGTTAGATTATATTTCATTCCTTACCTTTCATACCTTAATTAGATGCCAAAAGATAAAGTAAAAACTATAAAAATTAGTTGCCTCAATCTCACTTAACCATTGCCACTAGATACTCACAAGTGAGTTTGAGAAGACAACGACCGTTCTAACAAAGAGTTTTGCTGGTTAGAGGTCTAGTGTATGTTAAGTGCTTACAGTCTACAGAATTCGACTGAGTCATGTGTGAATGCCCGTGATTTGCATGGTTGGGCGTAGGGGTACCTAGCCACTCATCATATGAGTTGTAGGTTAAACTGTTGTTTTTGCTTTTGTCTCCTAAGAGGTGTTAAGTCTTTAATAATTGTAAGTTAATTAATTAATTTTTCTATAGACCTCACCCCCCCNATATATAGAAGTTTTGCACTGCATCGATGAGGTCGCGTATATGTAGGGGGCTACGTATACGAGGCCTAGTCGATGCAGGGGTGTTGTGAGCATTGACCATACAAATAAAAGCTTGAAAAATTGATTTAAAATGCCAAATTGGGGTGGTTTAAGAGCTTGATAGACCAGGGACTCGGCTGAAAGAAAGAGGAAGGTAAGCTGGGCAAGAAAAAGAGTCAAAAGTAGGAGAATGTTGTGAGGAAGAACTCTGCAAAGAAGAATTCGAGCGATGGGTAGCAAGAAAACAATCAACCAACAAAATCAAGAGGATGGGAGACTAACAAACGGAACTAGGGATATGCAAGTGGATCCTCCCCATAGTAGGCAGTAGCCTTAGTAGCCATTGCATATCGTCAACACTGGAGTCTGTGGACCCCAGAGTCAAGGAACGGTGACCGCAAGTTAATACTCTCATCCATGAGAACCCGCCGAAGCATTATGAGTTCACGAAAATCATGACAAACCATCAAAACATAAGATGGGCAATGAGGTAAGTCATGGAGAGAAATGGGTGAAGAGGTAGGAGTGGGAATTAGAATTCTAGTTATCGGTCACATGAAGCCCTATGTGAAATTGTGGTTAAGTGACTCGATAGGACCTTTCCCAAGTTCAGACCCAAAACCAACCTCATACAGTGACATCGCAACAACATGCAAAGACTCGTTCACCCCCAAGAGTACAAGAATGCACCCACAAAAAACCACCACTCCAACATGCGTGAGAGGAACAAAGTGAAATGGGGCTAAGTTAGAGGGGACGAAGCAAGTCCCATAACTAGTGCTTGTGGCCCATGAGAGGTGATCTAAGGGGTGTGCTTTCAATTCCCACATGGTTATTATTTTATTTTTATTTTTATTTTGCAGGAACCACACCATGCAAAGACCCATGCTGGTTTGCATGCGTTTGACCAAGGGGTGTGCTTTGAATCCTCTCATTTTTTTTCTTTTTTTTTTGTGTTTTTGCGATGAGGACCACACCATGCAAGGTCAAATTTCCTAGGAGCTTCCTTGTATAAAAGAACTTGGAGTGGTAGGAAATCTGTGAGGACACTTTTGCAAACCAGAGAATAGAAAAGTATGACAAATTTCCAATTCCCCTTGAAGTCACACCCGATTCAAACCATTGGGTCATCCCTAAGTCTGGGAACTACACAAGTCACACATTAATTAAAATGTTTTTAAGTGAAGGGGTTTTGCATGTTTCCATAGGATAGAAAACCATGGAGTGGATGAATGGGTGGATGATGTGGACTCACTACCAGTTTTATGAAATGAAAGTAGACGTAAATTCCAAGAACAACAATGCGAGGGTGGGAATGAGATAGAATAGGTGGACCATTTCACATGACCCATCGCTACGAAAATCAACCACACCACACATCTAATGACAATAAGATGATTTATTAGTAACCAACTGGAAATTAAACACACACACACACACAAATAAGCAAACAAAGAAACAGAAAACTAATTAAAGAAAGAAAAATTGAGTAAGAATTGGCAAATATACGAATGATGTTGAAAACCAAAAAAGTGTAAAACAAAAAAGTTCCAAAAATGGTGAGGAGCTTAGTAGAGTGGACTAGCATGGCGAATGGTCTCCCCCATGACTAGGCTGGGAAGAGGAGACCCAAAAAATGGAACAAGGCTGTCCCGTTGATGATAAGGTGGTAACACTGGTTTGATGGAGTTCACAGAAAAGTTTTAATTGTTGCCTATTCACCAACTGTGTTCTTGTGGGGTCCTCAAGTTTGTGTATGAGCAAGGCCCCGGATGGGAAGGTTTTAGAGACAATGTAGGGTCCATCCCACATTGTTTGAAACTTGGCGTGTTGCAGCACATGTGTGGGGTTCTAGTAGAGTACCTTATCTCCACATTTAAATGTTACCTTCCGAATCCTAATTTCATGACGTTTTTTATTGTAGGCCTTGTGTATCTCATTTGATGATAAGGCCACTAATCGATTCTCATCTAGCACACTTAAGTTGATAAGTCATTCACATTGTGCTAGGGGCAAGTCAAGACCCAAGTCACTAGCTGTAGATAGTGTTCGGAGTTTGGCTTGGATTGGAAGTTTTGGTAGCTTACCGTACACTAACTCATAAGGGGAGTAACCTATAGGAAGTTTCCAGGTGGAGCAATAGGCCTAGAGGGCATCGTTAAGTTTAGTGCTCCAGTCCCTCCTATATTTACTAATGGTTCGAGTGAGGATTTTGGTAATCTCCCTATTGGTAACTTCAGCTTGCCCGTTGGCTTGGGGGTGATAAGGTGTTGTAAATTTATGAGTGACCTCCAAGTGTTGCATGAGTTACAAAAAGTGATGCCTGTGAAATGTGTTCCATTATCTGAGATGAGTGCACGTGGCACTCCAAACCTATTTACGATTTGTTGTTGGACAAATCGTGCAGTGATGTTTGAGGAACAGTCGATGACGGTTGCTGCCCTTGCCCACTTTGTGCAGTAATCAATAGCAACGATGATGTACGACTTCCCGTTGGACATGGGTGTGATGGGATCCATAAAGTCGATGCCCCAAATGTCAAAGGATTGTAGTGGTTGGATCCACTATTAAGGGTCCTCCATTCATGCAGTCATCCCACCATCTCTCTGACATCGTTCACAGGAGTAGGCGAACCATTGGGCATCCCTAAAGAGTGTAGGCCAGTAATATCCTACAAGTAGGATCTTAATGACCATGTGTTGTACAACATAGTGGCCCCCACAAGGGCCCTCATGACCATCTTAGAGGATGTGCAATGTGTCATCGTTAGGGATGCACCATCAAACTAGGCCATCTGCACACACCTTATAAAGGTGGCCGTTAATTTCCATGAAGCACTTGGCCTTATGGAGAAATTGTTGTTTCTACTGATGGTCCCACTCCTTTGGAAATTTTTAGGTTGTGACATAGGTGAGGGTGTGGCTGAACCAAGGTGATTCTTTGGGTACTTGCATATCAATTGCTCCTGCCAAGAGGATTTCATCTGGAAATTGATTGGAAAGTGGCTCCTCCTCTTCTACGTTATCCCATCGCAACTAAGATGAATGGTCAGCAACCACATTCTCGATTCCCTTCTGGTCTACCATAGTGAGGTCAAATTCCTAAAGAATCACCATCCATCATATGATACAGGGGCTCACCGTTGGTTTGTTCATCAGGAATCAGATGGCACTGTGGTCAATTGCACGAACACCTTGTATCCAAGCACATAGTGTTAGAATTTTTCCAAGGCAAACACCACCGCCATTAACTCCTTTTCGGTGGTGGTGTAATTAAGCTGAGCACCCACAATGCTACGAATTGCACAGTGAACATAGTATGGATGTTTCTGGTCATCCCATTATGTAAGCACGGCTCCCAATGCATAGTTGGATGCATCTGTCATGATGTGGAAGGGTCTGGACCAATCAAGTGCCTATAGAATTGAAGTTTCTACGAGTTTCTGTTTAAGTGTTTGGAATGCAAATTCACATTCCCTAGTCTAGACAAATGAAGCATCTTTCTTTGTGAGTTCCACCAATGCCTTGGCAATCGTTGAGAAATTTTCAATGAAGCACCAATAGTAACCAGTGTGACCAAGGAATGATCGAACATCTTTTACAATGCTTGGTTGATTGGTGATTCCTTGGATGACCCTGATCTTTTTAGGATCCACACTAATCCCTGCTTGTAAAATACAATGCCCCAAAATAGTGCCCTCTTGGACCATTAAGTAGCTCTTTTGCCAATTGAGCCGTAGATTAGTTTCCACACATCTTTTCAGAACTTGCCCAAGGTGGTCAAAGGCTTGATCAAACGTGGCTCCATAGGTAGAGAAGTCATCCATGAAGACTTCTACTCCATTACCAATTTGTTGCTGGTAGCTGCTGAGGACCAGGCGTTGGAAAGTGGTAGGCGCATTACACAGGCCAAAGGGCATCTTTTTGTATTCGAAAGTTCCCCTGGGACTTGTAATTATTGTTTTGGTCTGGTCTTTTGGCACAATTTGGATTTGGTTATAGCCACTATAACCATCCAAAAAGCTATAATAACAATGCCCTGTGATGATATCCAACACCTGCTCCACAAATGGGAGCGTCAAGTCATCATTGAAGGTAGCCATGTTGAGCAATCAAAAATCTATACAGACCCTCCATTTTCCACCCTTCTTTGGTACAATAATGAGTGGGCTAACCCATTCTCTATCTGCAATGGAGTAGATGAACCTTGATTGCAATAACTACTCAATTTCATCTTTGACGACCTACTTCAATTTGGGGTTCAACGGCTTTTGTGGTTGTCATCCTGGCTTCATGGAAATATAAATCTGATGTTAGCAAACCCTGGGATCAACCCCTATTAATTCAAGATATGACCATGCAAAAGCAGTATCCCATTTGTTCACCACCTTTAGCAACTTCTTCTTTTATTCAGGAGCGAGGGTGGCATTGATAATTACTGGTTTCCCATTCTACAAAAATGTATATTCTAAGTGGGCTGGTAAGGAATTGAGTTCCAAGGGATCCTGTTTAAAAATTTTAGGGATTTGTAACTTTTCCCAATCCTCATGGTCATCAACAGTGAATACTTGTTGATGGACCTCTTCCAAATCATCCATAAATAGATGGTTCCATGCATAAGGTGCTGCTAGTAGGGTCAGTGGTCAGCCACTAGGTGCCTTCTTGATTTGTGGCTACTGTGTACAAGCATTGTTGAACCTGCGATTCCTCGGTACACCGACTGCATGCTTAAATAGATGTTCGCTTAGAGGACCACAGCTGCTGCACATAGTTGCACCCAGAGTCACTGTACACAATGCATGGAACATGCTTCTTCTCGATTTTTCCAAAAGGATTTTCCTTTGAAATTTCAACGGAAGATCTTGGAGTCCTAGTTTTGCATCGACCGTGCTTAGCCAAGCTCTTCCCATTATGATTGAAAACGTTCCCATGCAATTCTCAACACGAATGACAAGGAAGTTGGCAAGATAGGACCACCCACAAACGGTGGTCATAATATCTTCCACCAATCCTAAGGGAACAGTAATGAATTGGTTTGCCAACTCGAGCCGAATGTTGCTCTTCTTTAACAAGGGTAGGTTCCAAGTCTTATAAATGTCATGTGAAATCAAGTTGACTCCCCACCCTAAATCTAGAAGAGCTTTACATGGCTCATTTCCTGCCACTTGAAGATAGATGAGGGGACTTCCCGGATCAGTTAATTTTTGATGAAGATGACCTACCTTTATCTAGTCCATCATAACGTGTGTGAGCATGATGGTCTGTATGTTGGAGGATATTTGGTTTGAAGGCTGCTCGAAGGGTAGAACGATGGAGGCGATTAGAGGCTTAAAGGCACTAGCCACAAGTGTGTGTGAGGGTATGTTTGGGTTATTGGGCTAAAAAAAGGGACATTTTCGTGGCTTTTCTTTTGGTCCACTCGGCTAAGGAGTCGGTTGTAAGTTGATGACCCTTATAGCGTTACATTGCTGTGGCTGTGATGGTATTTTCCCCTACAGAGGTGGAGCAAGTGGTAGCTGAGTGGGATGTTGTTGAGTAGGGACAGCAGGAGAAGGTGATGAAGGGTAGTAGAGATGTGGGTTCTCCCCCCTAGGTGATGGAGATTGTTCTCGAAATCATTCTGGGGGTGGTAACGATTTTGAAAGGTCACGTGACTAGAAGAGTCCCGCAGGGAGATAGGTTGCTAAACATAGTACCCATAGGGATCTGGCTGCTGGGAAGGGTATTGCTGCCTTAGAGGTGGCATCCCCCACGATTGTGGGTGCTTCCATTGCTGAAAATATTCATAAGGTTGCGGTGGTACTCCACTTGGATAATATCCTTGCTGCTGGTGGAACTGCGTGGGATTGCCTTGTGGGTAAGGCAACCTTCGGGGTGTTTGCCTCTTTACCAAGCAAGGATTCAACGCATACACCCCAGACTCTTGTAGGTGTGACACTACAGGATAACACCCCTTAGGATATTCGTATTGGCATATGCCACATTCATCATCTCCTTCTATATTAGAGTCTACAACCTATTCTGCTATAGCACCTTTGCCCTTATCTTTATGGTAGGCACGTTCAGCTTCTTTTCTCCTACGCTGATCATGATCATTACTCTGCTCTTTGGATTCTCTACGATTTTTAGAACACTTTGAAATTTTTTGTCCAAAGAGTCTCACATCTTGTCAACCTTTGTTGATATTTTAGAAGTAAATTTTTTTAGGGGCAAGGTTTTACGGCTCACCGCTGCATCCAGTGGTGATTCCTCCTCATCTTCACAAAATCAGACCTCCCTCTTTCTCATGGAGGGATCCCAGCTATACTCATCTGCACTCTCCTTCTTTCTAAGTTCCCCCTCTTCTTTAGCCACTTGCTCAATTAAGCATTGCAGTTAATGGGCCCTTAACTTTGATAGTCATCCTTGGGCGTACATGCCAAGGTCTTTCTAGTTTTAAAGTGAAGCCCATCAATGATATGGCAAAGGTGTGCCCGTTGAGAGTAGCCATGACTAGGGCATCGGTGTAATAATGAGTAGTATCTGCTCATGGCTGCATCCAAGGATTCATGACCACCTTGCTTCCACCCTTGGATTTGGCATCTCAGGTTTGCCACTCTAGAGTAGGTTTGATACTTATCGTTGAAGATTTCCAGCATCATACTCCATCTCCTAATTGATTACAGTTCCAAAGACCAGTACCAGCTTCTTGCTTCTTTAATGAGTGTGCAAGGGAACAACTTAAGTTTCTGCCAATCATTATCGATGTTCTGCAGGGTGCAAGCATCATGGAATGCTTGCAAGTAGGTCTATGTTCACAATTATATCCCCCTTCAAATCTGGAAATGTTGTTCATATCAATGTGCTTGATCTGGCTATCTTTTAGGTGCTTACTGGGTATTTGAACTACCTCAGTGATATCGAGCATACTTTGAGTAGCCAAGACTGGTTCATTCGAGTCATAGTCCTACTGAAGGCCACGATGTCTCTGATAATTTTGGCTACCTCTCCTTTCATGATGGTGAGACTCACGTGATTGGTCACACCCTTCCTCACGTCATTCCCTTTAACCCTTACGACCACCATCACCCTCATCCTTTCTACCACAATTATGATCAAAATCGAAACTAGACGATGATAAAGTGGAGCGAGAGGATGGAGAAGAGGGAGAGGAATCGCCATTGCCCCGGTGTCGATCTCCCCCTCTACTTTGATGATGACCTCAATCTTCATGCCCATTCTTACTTGTGCCATGACCTCTCCTACGTGACCCCCCATCCTCCTAGGGATCCTAGTTACTTGGTTGCTTGTTTTGAACGATGGATTGAATGATATGATGCCTCAGAGGAAGTTTGACTAAATGGAAGTCATGAAAGATAGGTTCCTCATCGTCCTGCAGTCCTTGCAAGAATAAGGGGTTACTGAACTGTTTCCCCTTCACGTGTTCATACTGTTCTGCCTGCTGCTGGTCTTGTACATGTTGTGCCTTAGTTGGACGATAGTCTCGGTAGTCATGGTCCTTCATGATGTACTTCACACCATGGTCCTGAATGCCTAGTCTGGCAAGATTGTGAAATAGCATTCTAGGAGCTGATCGGTCAGGCAATAATATGATGTTGTCCTCCATGTCCCGCCAGTGCAAATGCTCATCCTAATGTAGGATAAAGGTGAAGTTGGGGATATATTCATCTGGATGCATGTATACCACGCAACATTCTTGTGGCATTGGTGGGTTGGATCCATCTCACCTATGAGAAGAAGACATTTTGGATGTTAGACAATCCACTAATTAGTGTACCTTACTTTTTACTTAGGCCACCTAGTGTGCATAGATTTTACTATCCTAGGTCCGTTCCAACGTGTGAATGATAATTTTGCTAAGGTTAGATGGCACATGTAAGACTAACAGTCCCTAGCAATGGCACCAATGATGAGCACCTAGGTACCCCTATGCCCAACCATACGAATCATGGGCGTTCACATGTGACTCGGTTGAATTCCATAGATTGTAAGCATTTCGCATACACCAAAACCTAACTAGCAAAACCTTGTGTTAGAACGGTCGTTGTCTTCCCAACCTCACTTGTGATGTTCTGATTGCGATGGTTAAGTGAGATTGAGGCAAATGATTTTTATGGCTTTTTCACTTTATCTTCTAGAGTCTAATTATTGAAATGAAATGTAAGGAATGGAATATTATGTAATCTATAATTATCCTACTCGATCTCTTAATTCTTCCTAACACAAGTATCCGATCCCATCTTCCATGCACATCCTAAGTATCCCCTAACCACTACTGGGTTACTAGACGTTAAGCATCACTAGGTTGCCAAGTGTTGGGTTTACGTTCGAGATGGTCGTACTTATGGTTTTTACAAGCTATAAAAGAGTGATGACAATTAAAGTGATAACAATGAAAACTTAAGGAATTATTAAAGCATAGAAATATTAAACTATTAAATGCTCAAATGACTAAGTCCAATTACTACAAGGAATGCTTGAAAAGCTCATCTTTATTGTCGATCACACCAATGGGCTTAGCTACATTAGTGCTTGAATGAAGAACCGGACACCTTTCTCACACCTACTGTAGGCACTTGGAAAATATTCTAACTCTCATGGAAACAAACTACAAAAGCTTCGCTACAACTACTAAAAAGATACCTAAGTGTGGCAGAAGCACACTTATTTATAGGCTAGAACAGGCACTACGTAAACGAGGCCACGTAGATGCATGGACAAATGCGTCGATGCGGCCATGTATACAGGGCCCTGTGTACGTGGCCTAGTCAACGCGTCAACTACTTAGCACTTCATCAACACAGAATCAAAATTGCCAACCTATCTTAGATAATATGACCCATGTCCACCAAGTGAAGATAAAAAATAAACACCTATAGATAAATTATTTGACAAAATACATGGGGTTAGCTAACCTTCATTACGCTAACCTAGCCATCTTAACAGTAGGTAGACCCAGAAATGAGCTAGAACAGCAAGTAGTGACTATGTATGCATTATACAAAAAGGAATTTCTTAATAAGAAAGATGCTTTGTAGAAGCTTCATGTGAAAATTCGAAACTGAAAACAGTAAAGGCAAGTTACCAAGGTGAAAAGGATGTTGCAAACAACTTGGCAAAAGAACGTTAGATTATCAATGGTCATGCAAAAAGGCCAAAGCATTTCAAGAAGAAAGGAGGCAGTTTGTGGCATGGTACATCAAATCTAATAAGATGTTCTTCTAGCTGCCATGTCCATGGGATGTACCAGCTCCATCACATATCATCTAAGCAACATGGATGGTACATGATCCTAGAATGGAGGAAGAGAAATTTCAGGTGTTGCTTAATAGATATAAATTTTAGAAGCCTAGTGACAAGGGAAAGTAGCCAATGGAGGAGCCACCATCATTGGGCACTAGTTAAGCTACATCAAGGTGTCTTAAGCTTTTGTTTTTTTGTTTTATCATACATCAGTGTCCAAATTTTGTAAAACACCATTACGACATTTAGTGTCTTGTATATAGTCAATTAGCCATGAATAGTAGAATCTGCCTTCCAATTTTGTAAGGAGCTCTATCCTCATTTTTTTTTAACTTAAGGATGAGTTTCTAGTTAGTCATGGGGGTATGATGAAGTTAATTTTTGATAAACAATGATATCACATCAACAATGTTGTTTATTTGATATCATAGCACATGTTACGTCATCATTGATACGCTATCTTGGGATGTGTGTAGCCCTATAAATACAACACTTGGATGCAAAGATCCCCATAAGTTTCATGTTGTTCTTACATATATCTATCTCAAGTGAGTTGGACCTCATCAAGAATTTATCTATCCCTCTCTAAGTGAATTGAGAACAATCTCTAGTCATGTAACGTGAGCATCAAATGTTAATGTACCATGTAGGTTATTTTACAATCACAATAGAAACCCAAGCAAGTATTCCTTTTTCTTGGCTATTGGCTTTTGATCTCAACACCTTCTTGACTTGCAAATTTGCTCTACCCATTATTAATTTTTTTTGGATTAAGTTATTAGTACCAAAATAATGCTTTAACATTAAACAACATTTGTATTGAATGTGCCCATATCTTCCATAATAAGAATACATGACATTTTTTCATTTTGCAAAATCTTCAAACCTAGATGCATACCTTCATTTAGGTGAGATGCATAGTGATGGGACGCGATATCGCATGGGCTACAATATCACATCCTTCGCGATATCGCGTACGCGATATCGCGGTGCATCGTCATATCTATAAATAAGAGGCGGCTCTCCCTTGTTTCATAATCCTAGGCTTAGACCGTAGTGAAACTCTGGTAGATTGATCACTCTAGAGATAGAATATTTTCCATGTGCCCGCAATAGGAGTCCTAAAGTGAACGGATCTTTATTCGAGCAGACATTGTACCGTAACACAAGTTTGTGTATGGAAATAAAGACAAGCTTCTTGGATAAACCTTGTAGTGCATGGAATAGGCTAATTAGAATTTTATTTACTATTATTTATTATCTATTATTTATTGCTTTATTAGTTATTAAATCTTTCTCAACCCTTCTCTCCTAGTTAAGTGCCTCAATACGACCACTTCGACCACGTGCGTTACGCTTGGTGATCTCAGCAACGATTAGCATTTGGTAGCCAAGGTTGCATCAGTTCAGGGTGTGTATGGTAAGTGGGAACGGATGCTGATGCTAGGTTAATTTAGACTTAGTTCGTTAGTTAGAGTTAGTCAATTAGTCTCTCAACCCTTCACCTTGTTAGCATAGGAGACAAAAACAATAAAACTATAAAAATCATATACCTCAAACTTACTTAACCATACACCGTGACAACTACAAGTAAGTCTAGGAAGACAACGAATGATCAACCCTAAGTGTTCCATGAGGCATGTAGGCACTTAGTCTACGGAGTTCGACTAGATCGCGCGTGCTACACTCGTATTCGTATGCTTGAGTGTAGGGGTATCTCGCCACTCATCATTGGTGCCGTTGCCAGGGACTAAGTGTTTGTGCACTAAATAGAACATAGGATATCACTCACATCATTGGGAGCCTAAATGAACCTTCAGGTTAATTAAACAAGAATTTATAAACAGTTAATTAACACACCGAGATAAACTAAAATGTCTTCTTCTAACAAAAGCAACTCACCACCTAAGGATAATACATGAAACAGTCGATAGTCAAAAACACATAACCGAAATCTGCCAAGTCCTCAACAATACTAGATAGTCTATACTCATCCTGGTGAGTATATTCCAGACTTTACCTTTATCCTCCATCAAGACGAACAACTGCAATGGAGAGATTTGCAAGGTAACATCGTGTTACCTCCAGATCGATCAGTTCCTAACATGCTCCTCCGTGCTTTAGCACAGATTGGCATGATAGAACTGTATGCTGAATACGTTGCAGAAGACTTTGACATGAGGGATTATCATCCCATAGCTACACAACGTATAAGGGACTCACGACAAGATAGCCAACATACACTATTGAAGGGCAAAGGGGTCCCACACGTCCTTAGCGAAATAGGAGATGATGAACCCATCATAACGGGTTCTCTATCAAATGATGTTCCCCCTCCTAATGATGGTGAGGAGGTAGGGTATCAGAACTTACACTCAACGATACATAACACTGGTTCTAATCCTCGTGAATGCCAACTGTTCACAGAGGGAACAACTCATGATAAGGATGGGCACTTAGATCGTCATCACGATTGAGAACATAGCAGTAGAAGAGAAGGTGTGAAACATCATCATGACGATGGTTCTCCTTCTTCTTCCCCTTCATCTCCTCACTCACAATCTCCTTCCACATCTGGGCATAGCCATCATGAGCATAACGGTGAGGATAGAGGTAGGCAAAATGAGAGACCTCAACGAGAGAGTTGAGAGAGAGGGCAAGGGCACGAACGAAGGGAAAGTAGGGAACAACGAAGACATCACAGGCATCATGAAAGAGATGATCATGACGAGCCCCTACTTGCAACCCGAAGTATGCTCAACATAATGGAGGCAGTAAGAATTCCAACAAGGCATCAAAGAGATAGTCATATCAAGCGCTTAGACATGAACAATATCCCATGCTTTGAAGGGGGATAGAACTCAGATCCGCAACATCGTTTACAGGCATTCCACGATGCCTGTGCCTTGCAAAACATAGAAAACGAGTGGCAGAAACTTAAGTTGTTTCCCAAGACACTCACTAAGGAAGCAGAGAGTTGGTACCGGTCTTTAGAACCAGAAACCATTAGGAGGTGGAGTACGATGTTAGAACTCTTCAACGATAAATATCAGATGTACTCCAGAGTGTCTAATTTGTGTAAGCAGATCCAAGGATGGAAGCAAGGTAATCATGAACCCTTGGATGCTGCCATGGGCCACTATTATGCATTGTTACATCGTTGCCTAGGCCATGGATACGCTCAACGAGACCAACTTCGCCACATCATAGATGGGCTCAGACATGAGACTAGGAGAACCCTTGGGACTTATGCCCAAGGGAGACTATCAGAACTTAGAGCCCATGAAATACATCGCTTGTTGGAGCAAGTAGCAAAAGAAGAAGGTGAGCTACGAAAAAGAGAAAGTGCAGAAGAATACAACCGCGATCCTTCCCTTCGAAAGAAGGGAGTAAAATTTTGTAATGAGGAGGATGAGTCACCACTCAAAGAGTTGGTGAACAGAAAAACCTTGCCGATTCAGAAACTAACAACCGAAGTATCAACTAAGGTAGACCAATTGTGGGATTCCTTAGACTCTAGACTTGAAATTGTCTTGAAAATTGTAGAAGAGTCTAAGGTGGAACGAAGTAGTAATAAAGGTAAGACAAAGCGGAGAGATGTAGGCCCTGCACATAACAAGGGTAAGGGAAAAATTACTATCTCTAATGAGGTTGTGGATTCTGACACAAATGATGACGGTGGATGTGAGATCTGCCAATATGATCATCCTAAGGGATGTTGTCCAATCATCTACAGGAGTCTACGTCTACAGGAGTCTACGGTGTATGCACTTAATCCGAGACTTAACCAACGGCAAACACCTCAAAGGTTACCGTATCCTCAAGGTAACCCAAGACAGTTTCACCAACCGTTGACATATTATCCAAGTGGAAATCCACCACAACCCATCAGGCAACATCAGCAGTGGCAATACCCACAGTCATGGGGGATGCCATCTCCGAAACAAAAGTACCCTTACTGGCAGCCAGACCCATATGGATATTATGTGCAGCAGCTGATTTCTCCAAGTGACTCTATGGGTCACACAACTCCCCAACGTCACTACCAAGTTCAGGAGTACTTTAGGAGGACTTCTTCTCCTCCGGGAGACATCCCACATACACACCATCCTCCAACTCCATCCGCACCTCTTCCACCTGTAGTTCCCATACAACCTGCTCCAATAATGCAAGGGGAACTCCCCACTCAACTACAGCAACGTAACGCTGCGAGAGCTGTAAATATTCAACCTACTACTGGTTTTGACAACCGTAAAAAAAGAAGGCCTTTCTTCAAAACCAAAAGCCCAGACAAGCTCTCGCAACAACAAGCGGTTGAGTCTATGTATACTCCTCCACCAACTAAAACTTTGGGGAACCCTTCAGTCCAACAACAGCACTGTACACATATGATTATGTTAACACATACCGTAATTGACTGGATCAAGGTAGGCCACCTTCCCAGGAAACTCTCTGATCCTAGGAGCCCCTTAATCTATCTATAAATCACTGGGAACAAACCACATAAGGCTCTTCTTGACTCAGGTTCTGGAGTCAATTTAATATCACGAGAAATGTATCAAGCCTGTAACCTGCCCCAACTTAAGAAGAGCAATATCCAACTGGAGCTGGCTGACCAGTCCATCACCATTCCCTTGGGATTGGTGGAGGACATCATTACCAATGTGTGTGGGTGGTCATACCTAGCTAACTTCTTGGTGATAGAAGTTAACAGTGACAACAGAGGCTTCCCAATTATAATGGGAAGGCCATGGCTAAGTACAATAGATGCATACCTAGGGATCTGCGATCTTTCCTTAGAGATATCTAAGGTAAACATACATGGAAAGATCGAGAAGAAGAAAGTTTCATGCATCACATATAGTGACTCAGAGGGTGATGACATGGAAGAATGTTTAGCATCTCTTCCATGTAATCGATGTGCCCAAGAAACACAAACTCAAAGGTGCCTGTATGTAGCAACAACACCAGTAATAGATACCCCATGGTTGACAACTACTAGAAAGAGAAACCCAATATGCACGGAACGAACTGAGGAAACAACTCGTGTTAACAAAGAAGGCATAAACACATTGAAATATGAGCGTTGCCAACTTCCACCCCTTAATCTGAGAACATTAGTGGGGAGAAGTTGGGCACTTTTATGAAATTCAAATAGACGTTCATTATTTTGGATCTCTCCCTTACAATTCAGTCATGGGGGAGATGATCACCTATGCTAATCATTGGAGGCCCTCAGTTCTTTTACATTTTTTGTTTAATACATTTTTGTTTTACATGTTTTTGTTTTACATATTTTTGTTTTACACGTTTTTGTTTTACACGTTTTTGTTTTACAAGTTTTTGTTTTACACATTTTTGTTTTACACGTTTTTGTTTTACACGTTTTTGTTTTACAAGTTTTTGTTTTACACATTTTTGTTTTACACGTTTTTGTTTTACATATTTTTGTTTTACACATTTTTTTTACAAGTTTTTGTTTTACAAATTTCTTTAACTTTTCTTGTTTTTGTTTTACAACATCGTTATAATTTTCCCTTTTTTGTGCGTGTGTGTGCATGTGATCCATCTTGTAAGTTTGTCACTCAATAAGTGTTCTTCATGATGGTATGAACTATTTTTCCATTTGATTGCTAATGTTTGGTTTTTACCTTTAAGTTACGAGGTTGATACTAAGGTATGTTTCTTTTGATATGGCAAGCAATGAGTCCACTTCATCCATTCATCCACAAGTCTATGGTCTTTCTTAGCTTGGAAATGTACAGTCCCTTCCTAATAAGAACTCTAACGAATTAGTGACTGGGTATTTCTCAAACTCAGGAAGGACTCAAGGTTTGAAAAGGATGTGACTTCAAGGGAACTTGATGCTTTTTTGTTGGCCATCCTCTTGGGTGCTTGGATGTTTTCTTCTTGAGTTTTCTTACCATTCTGATGTTACCCAATTATCAGAAGCTGAGTCAATAAAAATAAGAAGTCTTTGCATGGTGTGGTTCTCATGCATAAAAACATAAAAAAAAAAAACAAAGAGAAGAAAAGAAAGAAAGTGAGAATTCAAAGTACACCTCTTAGACAAAATCATCCCTTGAACTACAAGCACTGGTTATGGAACCAAAATGTTCCCTCTAACTAAGGTCCTTCTTGCTTTCCATTCTCTCCTTTGTTTTGTCGAAATGGTGGTGGTCTTGGGTGAAGGCATTCTTGTTATTCAAGTGGATGGATGGACCGAATGCATTAATGCGAAGTCACTGCATGTGGTTGGTTTGAGGCTAGAGTTGGAATGAGATTTGCCAAGTCACATTAATCATGAAACACACAAGGGATTATACACCACCTTGTTCTTAGGATTCCATTCCATTCTATTCTCTCCATCCTTCTCTCCATTGTTCACCTCATTGCTGGTTGTATCATTAGTGTATATTTTGGTTGACACATTGTTTTCTTTTAGGTAAATTCTTGTGGTTAAGACTTTAACTCTTGTTCCAAAGGACATTCCCAGAGCCTACGGACTCTTTGAATGTGGGTTTGTTAGGGCATTAAGGGCATGAGCTTGCTTTGGGAAGGAGCCACTGACATTCCTATTTGGTGCACCAGTTAACTTCTTTCCCTTAACATTTTGCAATCCATTTTGTTTTGTTCATTTCCATCTTGACATCCACTTTATCGACATTACCGTTGTCTCTTTTTGTTCATCTTTCTTATTCCTTTTCTTTTTCCATTCTCTCGCTACCAAAGGTTCGCGATTAGTCATGGGGGTACAGGGCCTAATTTTTTCAATTTTCTCCTAACCCCTACACCTTTGGTAGTCATCATTAATATATCTCCAGATCCACAATCAGCCATACCACGACCCAGCCAATTGATCGTTCACTGAAGCAAGGTATCAATTATATGATAATTCATTTACCCTTGCTAATATAAGACTGTGTTGTGTGTGTAGCTGGCGATCATGCAACAATGGATGGGATCTGGAGGGAGCACTTGGAATGGAGCGGTATTGAAGCAACTTTTCAAGGAATGAGATTGATGGCGCGCTTACGGATGGACAATGAAAGGCATAATCAAGGCGTTGGCAGCAGCAACACTTCTCTCTCTCTCTCTCTCTCTCTCTTTCTCAGCTGCCAAATGAGGCCCAATGTCAATGTAATAAGGTGTTCACTTTTGTTGTCATGAACACCAGTGTCGTTGTGTCTTGTAATGATGATCCGTTCACATGTCATCCCATTAGTTTCCTTTGAGTCAATAATTCCATACCTTCTCGATATTATTGTAAGGAACTTGAGGATGAGTTTTTATTTAGTCATGAGGATATGATGGGACGCGATATCGCATGGGCCGCGATATCGTGTCTTCCCTTGCGATATCATGTACGCGATATCGCGGTGCGCTGTCATATCTATAAATAAGAGGCAGCTCTCCCTTGTTTCATAATCTTAGGCTTAGACCATAGTGAAACTCTGGCAGATTGATCACTCCAGAGATAGAATATTTTCCATGTGCCCGCAGTAGAAGTCCTAAAGTGAACGGATCTTTATTCGAGCAGACATTGTACCTTAACACAAGTTTGTGTACGGAAATAAAGACGAGCTTCTTGGATAAACCTTGTAGTGCATAGAATAGGCTAATTAGGATTTTATTTACTATTATTTCTTATCTATTATTTATTGCTTTATTGGTTATTAAATCTTTCTCAACCCTTCTCTCCTAGTTAAGTGCCTCAATACGAACACTTCGAGCACGTGCGTTACGCTTGGTGATCTCAGCAACGATTAGCGTTTGGTAGCCAAGGTTGCATTGGTTCAAGGTGTGTACAGTAAGTGGGAATGGATGCTGATGCTAGGATAATTTAGACTTAGTTCATTAGTTAGAGTTAGTAATTAGTTTCTCNTCTGGGAAGAAAATGAATGATTAACCCTAAGTGTTCCATGAGGCGTGTAGGCACTTAGTCTGCGGAGTTCAATCGGATCGCGCGTGCTATGCTCGTATTCGTATGGTTGAGTGTAGGGATATCTTGCCACTCATCACATAGGTAGGAGCTAAATGTGAGGAGGTATTATCGAGTTGTCTTTTAATGCTAGGGACTCTTCCTTGTTCAAGCATAGTTCTTAATGTCTCCTTTCCCTTGGTGAATCATTCATTAATTGTCTTTACATTTGCAAATTCTTTGTTGAGTTGCTCATTCAAATTTGTTACTTTTGCAAGTTTAACCTTAAGGTTTGATTTTTCCTTTTCGAGGTTGCTATGTTTAAGTTGAAGATATTCTAAAACTAATTCACTATTACATAATAACCTTTTTATCATAAAACATAATTTTTGCAAATAAGTAAATTTACCATAAAAGTAGTCAAACATTTCCTACAATGTTTCCTCATTATTTTCATCATCATTAATGCATGAGTGAGGATCATAATTCTCTCAAGTTCTATGAGCTATAGCCATGTAGAGTAAGCATGATTCTTTAGATGCACTGTTATCACTTACTTTTCTTTGCTATAGTCATTGTTCCAACATAAGAAGAAAGAGTTGCTTTTCTTAGATTCATTTTGATACTCTTTTTTGCAAGTAATTAGTGCTAGAACATTTGGAAGTAAGATGTCCTTTTCCTTCATATACCCAACATTCTATTTTTGAAATATCATGTTTGGAGTAAGATTTTTATGAATTACCTCTCCTTTTACAATTAGATGATTACTGATTATCCTTCTTGCTTATTTAAGCCATAAGTATTTTTATCCTTTTGGAGAATAGAACAAGTTTATCTTTATCATTGCTACCATCGTCATGAGATTCTTCTTTGGATTTGAATGCCTCTACTAAGGTAGTTGTGTTGAAGGCAAGAGGCTTTTCTTTTATGGCCCCTTTACTAATAAGGCTCATTTTATATGCAACCAGAGTACTCTAAAGCTCTTCAAATATAAGAGTATCAACATTTATTATTTCCTTCATGGTAGTGACCTTTGGTTTGAATTCTATAGTAAGGATATTAATCATCTTATGTACAATTTTACTTCTTGAACGATCTCTAATTTGACATCAATAATGAATTCATTAGCTTTATGAAGTAATCCTTGATCATTTCTCCTTCATCCATCTTGATGTTTTTCAAACTCTACTTCAAGAACCATTAGCTTGGACTATTTTATCACCTATGTGTCTTCATAAGAGGCTTCTAATGTGTTCTAAATTTATTTAGTAGATTTGAAACCCATGATTTTGTTGAACTCAACCTTGATAAGAGCACAACATGTATAGTTTTTGGCTTCAGAGTTGTGAATAGGAAAAGAATGAGCTCATTAATATATGTGGCTTTTCAACTTGTGTAGTTCACATTTAGAGGGTAGTGTCGAGGACACTTCGAATGTGAATGTGATTCAAGGGTACTATAACCTTTACAAGGTATTGTTATAATAATGATCTGTTGTAGCTAATCAACCTATAAGTTAATTTATTAGTCTAATACACACACTCAACAAAACATCTAAATAAGTTTGGTCCCTTCTAAGAAACCCATACAAGCCCTCAAGACAAAAAGGAAATTAAAAGAAATATTACAAAGAGAAATATAGATCTACAAATTTATATTCATTGCTTTGAATTACAATGAAGACTTAATAATAAATTAATAATCTTAGCTTCTCAAATGTAGAATACAATTAAAAAACATGACATGTGAAGTGGAATTCAATAAAGGTAGATGAATCAAACTGTTACTTCTTATGATCTCTTTTAGGTGCTCAAAATACATGATGATGGATTATACAGCTAAGTTTTGGGAGTAAGCCATTCCATGATAAAGATAACTGAGAGTCCTTCATAGAAATCGATTGCCCTTGATCGTGCTATGTATGATTCCAAAATTAGTGGTATAGTTGGTGTGGAAGAATATGCAAATGCTAGGTTAAAATAGGTGTTGCCCTTTCCTTGTTGTTTCTTGGATTTGCTAGGATTATCAAAATCAATTGCCAGAGTTTCCACATTTACCCTTAGTAGCTAGATGAGACATCTTAGCTTTAAGGGTTGAAGAATATCTTAAGACCTCTCTTAAACTTCAAGATGTCTTGGCTAAATAGGTTTACTTTTCATTAAAGACATATTGTTTGAAGATGTCTAATTCAAGTTAATATGTCTTAGAAGATTTAGGTTTTTTTGCCTGAAGACATCTATTGCCTAGTCAAGACATATTGCATTAAACTATTTGCAATATGTTAAGATGTCTGAAACACTTAGCATAAAAACCTTGAAATGGTACGGAAGCTCTTTACTAAGTCTTATTCTACTTCAAGATGTCTTATCTGTGAGCTACTAGATGTCTAAGCATTCAAGATGTCTCTTTCCTTAGATGTTCAACCATACTAGGTGCTTTTAGCCAAGATGTCTTGTCTTTCAAGATGACTTATCTACAAGTTGAAGTTAAGATGCTAAAGTTGTTCTTAAACAAGTTGAGATGAAGCCCTTTTGCTCTTAGATATTTCCATCTCATTGGATAGTGTTGCGACCCCTTACATTGGATAAAAGACTCAAGAAATACACATTTCCATTTTCTAGTTATTGGTTCACCAAAAGAGGATTTTGCTTAACAAGGCTATCATTAAATTTTGTGCTAGGTTTGTTTGGTTTAGTTTCTAGTATCGGTCCTATTCATGATGGTATTGATTAGCTTTGAATTGTATTAATCTTATGATTAGCTTAATCTTTGCATAGAAACCTACAAATAGTTGTTTGGTAAAATTTTTTTCTTTTTATTTGTTTTTTTATAAAATTTAAGAGTTGATAGTCATTTATGCAGTGGTAGCCCTATCTAGGTTGTGACTCGTTTAGGATGTTTCAAGGTTAAGTTTCTCTAGAGTGAAAAAGTATTAACTCTTTCCTACATATTTGTTATGATGTGAAATTTGATAGTAGAAGGATGGGATGATGGTGCATAAAGATGATGCTACAAATTTTAGATTGATTTCTCACTATAGTTTTCTTTAATTTAGCTTGGGCCTTGGATTTGATGTATTTTGCAAGGCTAAGCTTGAAAAAAATTTGTTGCTATTGTAAACTTTAAGTATTAAAGACTTTAATGTAATGATGAATTTGTTGTAATTTTGGATGCTTGAAATTATTTTCCCATGTTGTAATGGAAACTTACAGTTATTCACTAGAATTGAAATTTTCAAGGTGTGAGAGTCACCCTCTAAATTTGAACCCATAACTTAGAAATTCCAAATCAAAAGTATTACTACTAGCCTAACACCTCATTGTAAGTCTTGACAGCTTATTTTTTGTAAGTCCATCCAAATGGTAAGCCTATATATGGTGATTTTTGGAAAGATACTCAAGTGAAGTACCAATGCTTTACTAACATGTTTGAATCACAATTAAGGCATCATTATATGCTGATATAATTATTTTAATGTGCCATGTGCACTTGGGACCTAGCTATGGTCAAGCTACTTGTTAGTAAAGTATATGAACTTATGCCTTGAAAACCACTAAGCAATGCTTCATTTATTCTTCCCAAAGGGATAGGGGGATATAACAGGGGGTGGGTTTCAAAACTAAAATAATAAAAACTATAGGTCCACTTTAAAACGTATACCCAACAAAATACATTACAAGGATAATACAGAAGTAAAATGATGTCTAAAGTGTAACTTGAATTAAAAATCTCTTCCCTAAACAGAGAGAGAGAGAGAAAAAAAACCTAACCTCATTCAAACATGGCCACAATAAAAACGGTTCGTCTAAAATGTAAAAAAATTCCTTTTATGCATGGAGTCCTTTCTTGAATATGTTGGTTCTAGGGTTTCTTGAGGGTTTTATTTCTTGGTTTGACAGTCTGATTGGAATAGCAGCAGGGGCAGGGCGAAGGCGCTGCGGAAGGAGAATCGGAAGCTTTCACTTCATTGTTTTGTAGTGTAAGCGGTCATGGCGGTCGGCAAGAACAAACGCATTTCGAAGGGAAAGAAAGGAGGAAAGAAGAAAGCGTAAGTCTGAATATTCTGTATTTCTGCATGTTTCGACGAATTCCGACTTTTGTATTTCTGCTGGTTGTTTTTTTTTGTTTTGATTAGGATTCATTGCCGTAGTTTAAGGGCAGGCGAATTTCATCTGTGCTAGCTTTGATGGATCTGTTCTAGGGTTTAGAAGCCGTACGGCTGGGTGTTTTTGCCTTTTTTTTTTGAATTTTTGTCTGCTTATCTGATTCGGCGACAGCGTTATTGGCGATGATCATCCTCTGATTTGTTTTCGTTAATGTTAAATAATGCCAGTTTGGGATTCCATGGCAAATCGTCGACCTAGAATGCTCAATGGTACTTGCAGAAGTCGCAGCGAGATGCGATTTACAATGTGGTTCTTCGAGATTGTAGAGATGTAGAATGAATGGAAGATTTCAGAACAACGTTTAATTAATTCATTTATTTGTTTTCAATCATTGGAAACGTTTGAGATGGATTTGACATTCTCGACGTACTTATCAAAGGCCTGTATAATTGCATTCCTATATTTAATGGTGCAATGTCATGCATGCAGAAGTCACAGCATGATGCGATTTTAGTATGTGTTTCTGCGAGATAGTAGAAATGTAGAATAAGTGGAATATTTCTGAACAACGGTTAATTCATTCATATATTTATTTTCAATCATTGGAAATATTTGAGATCGATTTGGTATTCTCGATGTACTTATCAAATGCCTATATAACTCGATTCCTACATTTAATGGTGCAGTGTCGATCCATTTTCAAAGAAGGACTGGTATGATGTGAAGGCTCCCTCCACCTTTAATGTTCGGACAATAGGAAAGACTCTTGTAACTCGTACCCAGGGTACCAAGGTAAGGTTTTTCACATCACTCGCACCTGTTCATAGTTACATGTCTTATCTTATTTGATCTTAAGAATCTAAGATTGAAGGGCGTTCACCAATTAGTATTTTTGATAACTGCATGATATTGGTGGCATTAAATAGAGGGTTTTGGAGTCTGTGTATTGCAGATTGCTTCGGATGGCCTTAAGCATCGCGTTTTTGAGGTCTGTCTTGCTGATCTTCAGAAGGATGAAGATCAGGCATACAGGAAAATCAAGCTTAGAGCTGAAGATGTTCAGGGGAAGAATGTGCTGACAAACTTTTGGGTATGTTCGTTTCCTTGTTTTTTCTAAAACCTTCAATCAAGGTATACAACTTTTGCTAAAGTAAAAGGCTAGAATTTTAGAGTTTTAGAAATAGGAAATTTTTTTGCTATTTTACCTATATATAGACGATTTTCATACAAATTTGAGAAAAAATAAATTGTATAATACAGTCCAGGAAACAGGCAACTTTTCTGTATATTTCCAACCCTTATTTGTTACACTACAGCGGTTGCTTTATTTGTATAGGGAATGGACTTTACCACTGACAAACTCAGGTCCCTAGTCCGCAAGTGGCAGACCCTAATTGAGGCCCATGTGGATGTCAAAACCACAGACAACTACACCCTCCGGATGTTCTGCATTGGTTTCACCAAGAGAAGGCCAAACCAGATTAAGAGAACCTGCTATGCTCAGTCAAGTCAAATTAGACAGGTTTGTATTCTTATTTCTATTTGCAGTCAGTGATTCCTATGATGCCTTCTTTGTGAACATATGTGTTGTGTGCAGATCCGTAGGAAAATGGTGGACATTATGACCAGGGAAGCCTCCAATTGTGATTTGAGGGAGCTTGTGCTAAAATTTATTCCCGAAGTGATTGGAAAGGAAATTGAGAAGGCTACTTCATCAATTTTTCCTCTGCAAAATGTGTTTATTAGGAAAGTCAAAATTCTGAAAGCCCCAAAATTTGATTTAGGAAAGCTTATGGAGGTAAATTGATTTCAATTTTTTTTTTCTTTTGGTAGTTGCTTTCATTTTATATGTTTTTATATAGGTGTTAATATCTTTTGTTTTTCTGTTTTTAGGTACATGGAGATTACTCAGAGGATGTTGGAGTTAAAGTTGACAGGCCTGCCGAAGATGCACCGGGTGAACAGGAGACTGAACTTGTTGGTGCCTGAGTTGTAATGGCTATATGGTCAGGGACTTTTGTTAGCGTGAATTTCTTATTGCCATAGAATTTTTTTAGTCTTTTGCGTTATTTCAAGAAAATTGAATTTCCTGAGAAATGTTAGCAGGGTTACAATTTTTGCAGTTTATTTGGCCTTGGGGTTTTGAAAGATTTCAATTTTGACCCTGTAGAATTGAGAACAGATGCTTTAATTTTTTTTAAAATCGGACTGTGTCGTCATTCTGTGTTAAAATGTTGAAGTTCTTACAAGATTCATTGCTATTATGTACTTGTGTCTTTTGCTTAACTTTGTATTTTACAGTTTTTAATATAAATTTATTTAAACATCTTATTTGGTTTTAGTAAAATTGAACAAGTAACGAACTTGTGTTGTCTTGTATGAGCTTTGGAGTTTAGGTTTTCTGGAGTGGTCCTAGCTTTGTCCTGGTCCTGGCATTGTCTCAATAAAATGGAGTTTGCTACTTGTTCTTTTTTGTCATTTGTGTCTATGAAGAGCTCTATCTTTGTTTATTTGCAGTTTCTTCAAATCATCTTTAATTGTTTTTTTCATGTCTTCTTGGGTTTTCATAAGCTCATTGTCTGATCTTCTTTGCACATCCAAACCATCTAAGCTGCCATTCTTGTAGCTTATTTGAAATAGAAGCTACTCTAACTCCTCTGTAGTTTATCTCTACTGGTATCATTCAACATCCAACCTTTCACATTTTTGCCACACTGATTTGTTGTTATATAACTTCACTATTGTTTATCTCTAGTCATTTTGTTGTTAATGTCCGGTTTACAATCTGTTAGCACTACCTGTGGATGTCCATCCTACACTAGAAATATGATTAAAATATGTTTTGAAGTCAGTGTGTTTTGCTTTCATCCTTATGGTGTCTTCTTTCCCATTCTCTCTTGTCCATTGTGTTTGTGTAATTCTCTTTGATAAAGATCTAGGAGGCTGTTTCCTGTTGGGTTTTTCTAGTTTTTCTTCAGGATATATTCTTGCATTTTTAAAATTTTATTTCCTGTCTTAGTTGCCCAAAACACTATATAAGATCTTATCACAAAAACCCCCACTAATCCTAATGAGTGTGCAGAAAAGAAATAGTTACTCTGACAAGAAAATAGTTACTTTTGTAAGAGTAGCAAAATTATGTTACGGATTTTGAAAACATACAGCCTACTTTATACAACATTGTATCTATCCATATGCTGTCTTGTACTGCCAAGTTTATGTTCAGATTTAAAACTGAAACTGAATTTTAATTCCTTGTATGGAATTTTTTGTTTATAGCTTCGCAGCTCACTGGAATTAGATCCGTGACTTAGAGCATACCACTATTATCTCCATAGCGATTACAGTAATGAAAATTAACAATGCTTATTTCACACCATTTTTTATTAATTTAATGAAAATGATAGTCGATTTCATGAGAGTCTAGTTTAATTTTGGCTCAAATGTCAACCAGACGCCTTAGGATTGGAATATGTAGATGTTTTGAATCTATGATTTCTCCGAAAAACAGTTCTCTGTGGTACGTCACTTTTTAATGGTATTTGTGTAGGTAACATATGGTCAATGCTGATGGTGTTGAGATGCTATTGAACACAGTGGTGCTGTTAGTGCACATATGAGAGAATAGTTTGTGCGTTTTTTTGAACGTGTTATTAGCTTGAACTTCATTTCTTCTTTACTATTTCTTTTCTTTCATGAAAATCCATACACATTTCCGGCTGTGAATTTGCAAACAAATTTCAAGTTTGCATCACGCATATGTTCTGCGGCACTGATAATTTTATACAGTTTGCAAAATTGCACCAATTTGATCTTAAGCAAAATTTTAAAGGATAAGGTTTCATTACGATACAAAAGTTTAGGAGTTGTTCAGTTGGTTTGACTTGTTCTGTAAAATTGTCCATACTTGTTATGCGAACACATTTTTGTGGATGAACTTGAAGTCCCTCTGAAATTGTGCCAATGGTGCTTGACCAAGCTTTTCCCATAATAACAAGGAAATGGTCTCCCACTTTGTTTTCTGGTTTGATCACCAAGAAATCAATTGGATAGAGCCTCCTCCCACCACTTTGTTTTCTGGTTTGATCACCAAGAAATCAATTGGATAGAGCCTCCTACCAAGGTTGTCATCATCTCATTCCCTTGTCCCATAGTTCTGTTAGCTTTAAGCAAATACTGGTACTTTTAATAAAAGGGAGCACCTAATCAAGGTATTGCGACATTGAGATGATTTGACTCTTAATCCAGAGTCACAAAGAGCTAGGTAATAACCTTTTTCACCAATTTGAAGTTCAAAGAGTTAGGTAATAACCCTTCTCACCAATTTGACGTTCAATCATGGGGTAATAACCTTGACTACTCACGTGGTTGCCTTAGACATTGGAATAGTAATAGCATTAAATGCCATCTTGTAGGACTTGTGAGACATTGTTGAAGAATTTATCCCTAAGGTAGGTGTTTCACCTTGTCAACGCCCAATGAATGGCACAAGGACCTCTTTAATACATACCCTTATGTTTCTTGAAGTATTGCCCCCTTCATAGGATGAAGATGATGGTGTGGATCTAGTCCCATGACATTCATGTTTGTAGTTATGATAGAATTTACAACCATGGGACTTCCAAGTCTATATTTGCAACCAAATCAAAGTGTGAGACTTCAAGTCTATATTCGCAACCAAATCAGAGTGTTGGATAATATTGCCTAATATTGTACATAGAAATAGGATTAGCATAATAGGGAATAGCTTTTTACTTACCTTGCCATGGTTGCAATTGAGTGGGAATTCCACCTACTTCTTGTTGGGAAGCTTGCTAAGCAATGACACTTGCTGGAGGTACGTACTATTGTGGAGCCATATAAGGAAATTGGTAAGTACTTGCTTGGATATCTTTAAAGTAAGAATTGATGGGGGTTGTGCCCCAATTACATGGGAGTAGGGAGATTCCATGGAGTGTTGGTACTGCATGGGTTGTCGGTATGCACCTCTAGGGTAATATGATCAACCAAGGTAAGAAGTCCTTGTTTGCCTTTTAATGAACTTGGGATTTAAAGGCAGCCTAGCTTGTTTCATCTCACCAATCATATTTGCCATGACTAGGTAGCATTGTGAGTCATGAGGATTTGAGTAAGACTTACAAGAACTCTCATGGATGGAGAAGAAATAAGCTCCATCTTGATCTTCGTTGATGTGCTTGGAGCATGAAAGCTTGGCCTTACCTTTACCATCATGCTTCTTCTTACATTTTGGTGGTGCAATGGTTTTTCCTCTGCCCTTAGAAATTGTTGTCTCCTACTTTGAATATTTTTTTTAAATGTTGTTTGGGTTAGTAATTTTTTGTATTATTAATTTTTTTTTGTTATATAATTTTTTTAAATAATTTTTTCTAATAGTTAGCGGTTAGTTATGATGAGTTTAACTTAGTCATGTTGAGTTTGACTCTCAGCGGAGTTTGTTTTTCCTTTCCTTATGGAAGCACTTAGAAGAGATGTCTTATTGTGCTAAGAGCTTGATGTAATGATTTTTCTGAAATAATGAAAGAAGTTAGCACTTCTCATATTTCTCAAGTTTTTTCTAGTTGTTATTTCACAATGAATTTCCCAATGATTTGATTTCATAGTTCAATTTTTCAATTTCACAATATCACAAGTTGCATCAAAAGTATTTAAAGATTTAATTACAAGTTATTTAGCATCTAGCTTTCCTATGACATGAAGTTACCATTAACCACAAAGCTTTCATTCCTCATCCTATTTGTTGTGCTCATTCCAACAATTGGTATCGAAGCTTTTAATCCATTCTCATGGCTTCCAAACAAATCAAAGACATTTTGAAGTGTGTTGTTATGTTTGATGGCTCTCAAGATTTTACTTATTGGTTATATCTAATGAAATCCCTCCTCCAAGTTCATGAAGTATAGGAGTAGAGGAACAAGCTTAGAAGAGATAGGAAGATTGATTCGTTTGTGAAGATGATTATTTTTACCAATGTTTTAAAGGCAACTCGAGCTAGAATCATTACTAATGACACACCCAAGGTTGGTTGTGGTACTTCACAAGAAGAGTGAGGTAAACAAGAAATTGAAGGAAATGAAATACAAGACCAAGTTTGATAAATTGAAAATTGCAAGATTAAAGTTTTTCTCTCAATTTTTTGATAGGGTTCGTATTATTTTGAGAAATTTGGATGAGTACAATTTAAAGGCAGAGCTAGAAATTTGGATGAGTACAATTAACATAGATCATAGATTCTCTACCTCCATTAACATTATTGTTCAGACAAAAGGCCTCTCCATCTATGCAAGCAATAAGTTAATTGCAAGTTTGAAGGCTTTAGAAGAATTGAAGATTTCAGATCCAAATTAGAATGCTTATGTTGTACCTCCACACCCTTCAAGAGGTGGAAGATTCACCAAAAGAAGAAGAGGGTGAGGTAGATTTAACTATTCAAGAGAGGAGAGGCAATCAAATGACACAAGGCCTGAAAATTTCATAGGAGGATAAAGGTTTTTAGAATTGTTTTGGAGGAAGAGGAGGTCTTAGAGGTGGTAGGGCAAATTTTCAATTGAAAGGAGGTTAAGATGCACCATCTTCATTAGTTCCATGATGCACCTTTTGTGGTAAGAGACTATAATGAAGAAAGATGTTGGTATAAGATTGGTATTTAAAATCTCACAATTCAAGATACTCAAAAAAGAGAAAATCCTACCTCACAAGATAGAGGCAAACAAGATTGTCAAGATAACTCAAGTACATGGATCCTTGATAGTGGTTGTGCAAACCACATGACTCCTCACAAAGCTTTTATTAAGTTATAAGCCTAATGGCAACTTAGGTACACTCAAAGTTGGTGATGGTAAATAGATCCACATTGGAGGATTGAGAAAAGTTCTTATTACTTTCAAAAGTAACTTTACTAGCCTAATTAATTTTACTACTGAGTGAATCAAGCAAAGTCACTACTTGGGTACCAAACAATTACACTTTATGCTTGAAACAAGTTGTACTCATTCTACCTTATTAATGAACTTTGAAATGTCAAATGACTTAGTAAAAGTAAACAACATGGAAAAGTAAGTCTATTATATGTGAGATGCTGCAATGATGAAGAATAAGTCTATTGTTGTTCATGAATTGTGTCAGAATGAAGATTTCGTACAATTATAATTTACCACACTACACATTAATAGCGAGTGTAACTTCAAGAAAAAAATTGCAAGAATTTCGGTATAAATTTTCTTTTTGATGTGACATGGGCTCATATTTATAGGCATGACCATGGTTCCACTACATGGTATCAATCTAGAATGTGTACCTTACGTTTTGCACTTCACTTCACTAAACCATACCTTACTCATGTGTTTAATTATTGAATATTGTTAAATGTATTTCAATAGGTTATTTCTAATTTCATAGACTAAATAATTATTATTGTTTGTTTAAGTGAACAAAATATGTGTGTTAAAGCATATTATAAAAGTTATGTATTCTTTGTTCTTATTGCTATCTCTAATCAATTAGAGCATAGGTTTAATTATTTAATTTAATGCACACATTTAATTATTTAATGCTATGCATTTCAAAAGGCTATTTCTAATTTTATAGAATAAATAATAGAATTATATTATTATTTTTATTATTATTGTTGGTATTCTATTTATGTGAATATAATTTTCTTGTTAAAGTTTTTTATCCTTTACTCTTACCTCTATTAATGATGAGTTATAGATATTTTATAATTAAATGGTAAAATCCAATTACCCTTGAAAGTTTTTCTCATGTTATCATGTCTTTATAAATATTTGACTATAGAAGATTTATTCTTTATACACAATTATACATATTTTATTCTTTATTATGCACAAGTGATTATATAATACTCTATCTACTATTTAGGACCCTAACCTTACCTAGGTCATACTCCCTATCACTTGTTGTCATCAAACTTAAATTCTTAGTTCATTTTTAAATATTGCATAAAGTAGTTTAATTAAGGAAGCACCTTAGGATGATTTCCTACCTAAAATTTGCTCTTTCCAATGCATCAAAAATGTTAGTTTTGTTGATTAATCACTAGAATTAGAGCTACGGTGCTTAAGATATCAAACTTTCAATTTGTTAAAAATCCCACATGACTTCTAGCATTTATAAATTTAATTGTACAACTATGATAAGTGATGCTTGGAGATGATTTTGACATGTAGATGGGTATTTTAACACCCTTAATCTAGGTGTAGGTTAGAAAGATGGAAAATAAAATCTCAACATGGTAAAATTGAATAGGATGCACAAAAAGAAAAAAAAAAA
>MNCI01018830.1:154899-180324 GCA_015680685.1 Gnetum montanum
GGATTTTCAACTCTCCCCAATAGGTATCATCATCTTCATCATTAGAGAGTTAGTGATGAATTGCTCAAGTTCATCCATGCCTTCAACATAAGCACATGTTAGGCTCTTAGTAAGTTCCATGCATAATGTGCTGCTGTTAGAGTCAGCTATCAACCACTAGGTTCCATCCTATTTAGTGGTTGTTGTGTGCAGACACCTTTGGATATCTATTTTATGTGCACACTAATTGCATGCTCTGATGAATGTATTCTTAATGGACCATATTTTTTGCACACAATTGCACCCGTTATTGTTGTACATGATGCATGGAACATGCTTTTTCTCTAGTCATCCAAATTCATTTTCCTTGAAGATTTCCAAGGAGAGATCCCTTATTCTCATTCTTGGATCAACCATGCTTAACCAAGCCCTTCCCATAATGATGGGGAAGTCATCTTTGTAGTTCTCTACCTTGATCACCAGAAAATTAGTAGGATAGGACCACCCACAAACCGTGATCACAATGTCCTCCACTAATCCCAAAGGGATCGTGATTGACTAGTCTGCCAATTCCAAATAGATGTTGCTCTTTCTGAGAGGCAGTAAGTTCTAGGCCTTGTACATGTCATGGGAGATGAGATTAACATTGGAACCAAAGTCAAGAAGAGCCTTGCATGGCTCATGTTCAGCGATCTGTAAGTAAATAAGAGGACTTCCTAGGTTAAATATCTTCATGGGTAGGTTGCTAGCCTTAATTTAATTAGAAATAGCATGAGTTAACATCACAGTGTGGATCCGAGGTGGCGTTTGGTTTGAAGGATACTTGAATGTGTTTGATGCAGAGGAGGAGGATGTTGGAGATGCAGGATGACTAGCTGTACTAGGTTGTAAAGGTCTGGGAGGACTGTTGGGGTTAGAAAAAGGATCATTTTCTAGATCAATTATCCAAACCACTCAGCTGGAAGGCTATTTGAGGCTATGGGGGAATTTTGTCCTATGTGGATGGAGCAGGAGGTAATTGGGTTGAGGGTGGAGGAATGTGTGCAAATCCATGTAAAAGGTGGTATGGATATGGGTGCTTCCCTAAAGTAGATGGTGAATGAGTTCAATGGTACTCTAAAGGGTAATAGTGAGGCTGAAATGAGGCATGGCTTGAAGGGCTTCATGGAGAAATGAGTTGCTAAACATAGTATCCAAATGGATCTAGTTTCTTATAAGGTTATTATTGTCTTAGTTGTGGCATTTCCCATAATTATGGTTGGTGCCACTGTTGGTATTGTTTGTATGGTTGTGGTGGAGCTCCACTTGGATAATAAGCTTGTTGTTGCTGGTGGAACTACCTTAAATTGCCTTGAGGATAAAACAATCGTATGGGTGCTTGCCTTCTTGCTAGTTGCGGATTCAATGCATACACCATAAACTCTTGTAAGTGTGACACCATAGGACAACATCTCTTAGGATGTTCCTATTGACAAATGTCACATCCATCATCATCATCAGAGTTTTTCTCCACAACTTCTTCTACTATAGCAGCTTTGCCCTTACCTCTTTGGTAGGCACGTTTAGCTTCTTTTTGCCTCCTAGGATCACGATCACTATTATGCTCTTTGGATGCTTCAACAATCTTCATAGTAGTTTGGAATTTTTCATCCAAAGAGTCCCATAATTTATCAAACTTTGCCAAAATATCATAAATAGATTTTTGAATAGGCAAGGTTTTCTTGTTCACCACTTTGTTAAGTGGTGACTCCTCCTCGTCATAGAATTGGACCTCCTTTTTTTTTTGATGGAAGGACTCCTATTATATTGTTCTATAGTTTCTCTCTTTCACAATTCACCTTCTTCTTTTACAACATGCTCTATCAAGCTTTGTATTTGATGAGCTCTTAGTTCGGATAGTCTCCCTTGGGCATAAACCCTAAGAGTTCTTTTGGTTTTTGCTTTGAGCCCATCTATGATGTGGTAGAGTTGTTTCCTCTGAGAATAACCATGGCTAGGGCATCGATGTAAGAGAGAATAATATTTGCCCATGGTAGCATCTAAGGGTTCATGTATTCCCTATTTCTAGCCTTGGATTTGCCTTCTCAGATTGGACACTTTAGAGTACGCCTGGTATTTGTCGTTAAATAGCTCAAGCATTGTACTCCATTGGTAGATAGATTCTGGCTCTAAGGATTGGTACCAACTTTCAGCTTCCTTGATGAGTGTTCTAGGAAAGAGTTGAGTTTTTGCCAATCATTTTCAATGTTCTACAAGGTATAGGCATTGTGGAAAACTTGTAAATGTGTTTATGGATCTAAGTTGTATTGCCATCAAATCTTGGGATATTGTTCATGTCTAAGCACTTAATTCGACTATCTTTCACATGCTTAGTTCGAATTTTTACTGCCTCTGCAATGTTAAGCATGCTTCGATTTGCCAACAGAGGCTCATGATCATCATCATTGTGTTGTTACCAATGATGTCCTCTGTTAACCCTTCATATATTATAGGCTTGGTGATCAGTATTATTGACTCAATGAGCATCTCTATCATGGTTATTCCTTCTACAGCATTGTTCAGAATCAGAAGAAGAGGAAAAAGAAGATGTAGATGAAGAGGAAAAAGAGGGAGGAGGACTACCACCACCATGGTATCTGCCAACTCTGCTTCAGTTGTCATAGCCATGGTCATTAGATTTCTTATTATCTTGATGCTTATTCAATCCTTTGCCTTGATTGCCATCTTTTCCTGAGCTTAGATTGTTGATTGTAGACTACAGATTCACGGTTACATCCTTGTCATTAGTAACAAGGGGTGGAGAATTGTCACATTGAGAGTCCTCAGAGGGAGGATCCTTGTTGTCATCTTGGTTTAGTAGGAACAAGAGATTAGTGAACTATTTCCCATTCATAGCCTCATGATGCTTCTCCTGATGTCAATCTCTCTTGAGTTGTGTGTTAGTGAAATGATAGTCTCAATAGTCATAGTCATGCACAACATACTCTTCTTGAAGATCGTGGATGCCTAACTTTGTAAGAGTTTGAAGCAGCATCACAGGGATAGATCGATTAGGGGGCATTACAATGTTGCCTCCCCTATCATGCCATCGCAGTTGCTCATCTTGATGTAGGATGAAGGTGAAGTTGGGCACGTACTGATCTGGATGAGTATATACCACTTTGCACTCTTGTGGGATTGGCGGTTTAACATCATCACACCTATGAGAAGAAGAAGACATTTTGCAAAAAAATTAAAATTATCAGTGTGCTCCATAATTATATGTCATGTGAAAGTGATGTTGACCTTGGGTTCTTTCAACAATATTAATAATGTTCTCTAATCCTAGATAGTGCACGTTTCAACAAATAGAGTTCCCAAAAATGGTACCAATGATGAGTAGTCGAGGTACCCATACGCTCAACCATAAGAATCACAAAGCGTTCAAGCATGATCTGGTCAAATTTGATGGACTCTTTAGTTTCCAGTACACTAGTCTTCTAGGAAGTGAACCTTGCCCTAAGGTCATTCGTTGTCTTTCCAATTACACTTGTGATGCACATGGTATTGTTAAGTGTAATTAAGGCATATGATTTTTATTGTTTTGTGTTTTATGTTCTTTGATGCTTAAAGTAGAGAGATGAAGTAATTTAATTTAAGTAACTAACTAATCTCTAACTAGTCCTAACATAAGCATCTAGTCCCACTTTCCGTACATGTCCTAAACCCATGTATCTACTGTTGGGTTACCAAGCGTACTAAAACTTGACATATAAACCCAAAAAAATAGTAGAAACATAGATCTAAACTCATTTTTTAGAAATATGCATGCTAAAATATGTATCTGAAAACCACATCACTAAAAATCCTAAAATTATATATAAACCTTAAGAAGAAAAACCCAAAATGGAGACATTGTAATACATTTCTCTTCTTGGAATGGAGGCATTATTACGAAAATGGTCACATGGATAAGATATCCTAAAATGGCTCCACCCCTAAGTGAAGGCATAAGATCAACAATTGGATCCAAGAGAAATCTAGAATCAAAACCTTCAAATTTTAAAAATGGAAAGTTATGTAGATTTAGAAAGGTTGTACATGCTTGGGTTGTGTCTTCTTCTCTTACTTTAGTAGGATCTTTCTCTCTAGCTCTATCTCCTAAATTTTGGTAAAGTAATTGGATGATTTCTAATGGAAGGGTGCCTGGTATTCATACTCATAAGAGCATCTTAGGGTTTGTTAATGGGTGATGCTAATGGATGCCTAAATCCCATGAAATACATGTAGCCCAAAACCAAATTAAAATACAAGTTTTACTTTCCTAAATACTCTATTTCCTAGGTTGGATCTTGATGAATCGTGTCTTGATCTACTTCGATATTGGATATTCGATATTGGAGCCCAAGACGTGATGTTGAATATTTGATATTATGGGGTATATGCTAGCCTATAAATATAGCACCTGGGCACACAATTTTAAATAGTTTTTGCCATAGCATAGTGGAGCTCTTGCAGTTTGTTTTCACTAGAGTTAGAATATTTTCTGAGTGCCCGCAATAAGATTCTAAGTGTATATAAATCTTTGTTCGAGCACTAATGTTACATGCACTATCTAGGATTTAGTAGAAATTATTCAAAATTGATGAATCATGGTTTGTCAAGTGCTAATATTGGACCCTTGATATCAGACCCTTGGTAATCAAGTGCTGATATTAGAACCCTGTTATTGGACCCCTAATATCTATGAGTCTCGATATCAGACCCGATATCAGACACTTGATATTGGGTACATGATATCGCGACCTAGCTAGCGATATTGGATACACGATATCGTGGTTCCTATGTGAGCCTATAAATACACAATTGGATGCATAGGAAAGTAATAGGAAGTTAGTATTCGAGTAGGATCTTTTTGTCAGTTTTTCCTCTCAACCCTTTCCCTAGTGCATGCTCGTAGTGTGATGATTGTAATGGTACGGAACCTTTATTCAAGTGTGACGTACTTGGAGACGCACATGATCGGCAATAAAGATTGAGATTACTTCATCATTGCAACATTCACTTAATGTTAATTATTATTTATTGCTTTTGCAATTAATATTTCTCTACCCTCATCTCTTACCCCTATTAGTAAATGCGGAATGAGTACGAATTAATCACGAGCATTTAAGTGTGACTACTTGGTATCCCAGTAGCATGCCTAGGACATGCGCTTGGTAATCCTAGTGGTAGTACATGAGGTCCAAGATGTGTACGGATGATTAAGGATGTATGCTCATCGCACTTAGGCTAACTAGATTCTCTTCTCCCTTTCCCTCTTAGGTTAATGAAAGTTATTTTCCATTGCCTCTAGGGGTAGCACTAGCTTAGGACCACATCATACACCTCACTTTAGACTAAACCATACGTGACAAAGCAAATACTAGTCCAAGTGGGAAGATAGAAAACTGCGATCAACGTGTAATTATCTAGATACCACAACTAGCCCGTCTATGAAGTTTGATTGAATTGTGCATGAACGCTCATATTTGTATGGTTGAGTGTAGGGGTATCTCGCTACTCATCATTGGTGCCATTGCTAGGGCTATTTATCTAGATTAGTTATATCATAAAAGATCACTGTAATAGGGTATTAGCAATATATCTTTTAGGTAAAGAAATTAAATTCAGTTAAGTCACACACAATTCACAATAATGTCTCTTTCACAAGACAATGATAACGTAACATCTAGCGAGGCAATTCACTGGAGAACTAATGAAGGAGTTTGGAGTACTTAATCTTATGCAGGAGTTTCATATGTTCATAAACACCCCAACGATACTCAAGGACTTTTTTCATCCAACTTAGACACCTCTAGTGAAGGTGGGACATCCCCAAGAATGGATGACTATTCCTCAAGGGGTTGATGTAGAAATAAAAATTGAACCCATGGGCAAAGTTAGGAATGCCAACATGAACAAAGACAACATTGTCCCAACTCACAAACTTATAACCTACTCAGTGATGATGAACCCTTGTTGACCACTAAGAGCCTAATACATATACAAGAGGCTATTCAAATATCCTGCAGGCATTGTAAGGAAAATCGTCTACCCAGGCTTGATTTAAACAACTTTTCCAAGTTTTGAGGAGGCTATGTTTTAGATCTACAACATTATTTACAAGCCTTTCATGATGCTTGTGTATGGAACAATATTGATAATGGATGGCAAAAACTTAAGCTCTTTCCCACGACACTCGTTGGCCAAGTAAAAGTATGGTATAGATCTTTAAAACCAAAATCAATTCGATGATGGCCAACAATGGTAGAACTCTTTAACGAAAGATATCAAACCAATGCAAGAGTGTTAGCCTTGAGGAGACAAATCCAAGAATGGAAACAAGCACAACATGAACCCTTGGACATGGCCTTAGAAAGATATTATGCACTGTTAAACAATTTCCCAGGCCATGGTTTCTCTAAGGAGAGGCTAATGTACCATATCATAGATGGGCTTCGTAATGAAACAAGGGAAACCTTAGGGATGTGTGCCCCAAGTTAACTATATGAACTACGAATCCATCAATTCCAAAAGCTTATTAAGTGGCTAGCAAAAGAAGAAGTAGAAATGGCTAAATGGGAGAATGTTGAAAAATCTCAACGGGACCAAAATCTCAACCTACAAAGGTCCATAATCAGGAAGAGGAAAAATCAACTCACCTCAAGGAGGTGGAATCATCTTTGCCAATATTAAAATCACTAGATGAAATTGAGGCAAAGATCAATAAGATGATGAAGTGGATACATGAAAAATGTGGAGAATATGCCAATATTATTGGAGGTAGAGCTATGACGAACCAAGAAACAAGAAAAAATACCACTAGACAATCGGAAAGAAGGGTAGAAGAGAATAAGAACTTAACTACCAATCATACGTATCAATGTATCATTTGCTTGTATGATCACCCGAAAGGTCAATGCCCAATCTTGTCACATTTACATGAACATTAGAAAAGAATGTTACATCCATAGTTTGTACAAAAATACTGTGTTCAATCACAGTGGCAAAAATCCCAGTTGTGGGGGAAGCCACCCCCAAATTGGTTACACCCTTCCTATCATTCGAACCCAAGTGCTTATCAAGCTCAACATCCTGTTTCCTCAACTGGGTCAACATCCTCTATCTCACCACATTATTATCATTCTCCTCAATACCATCAACCCGTATCCTCACCAACAAGACCACCACCTTGGATACCTTACACTTCTCCTCAATTTCAACATTCTCATCCTTCACCTCCTTCTACATCACCATCGACTATACCCGAGGGATTTGCACCACATCATTAACCCATGAACATTACTTGTGCTTCTATTATCAATAGCAGTGGAAACCCTCCACAACATCGAAGGCGTCCCTTCTTTAGACATAATCGTAGGAAGGGGTAGCACAGTTTTGAGACCACTACATTTTCCAACTCAGCATAAGTCCAACATTATGGTGCATCTTTTTCCTCGAACCCAACACCTCGTGTTACCTTATCAGGGCCATTGATCAAAACTCCAACAACTATGGGACCCAATGAATATAACCACGTAGGGAGACATACCAATCCTTGCATACCATCTTGCGGTCATGGGTGCCATAGTGGATCAACTCCTTATCAATTAACCTCATCTTCTAACTTGCCCCACTATGTCAACTTTAATACAGTGTGTGCACCCAAATTTGGGTACATTCCAACCACGACATCAAAAGACACCCAGTGGTTTGGATATGACTAGGTCCCAATATTTTTGAAATGCATGGATCCAACCCTTCCACTTATTAATTCTTGCTATGATCAAAAGTTTAGTTATGGGGGATATCCTCCATTCTAACAAGCAGAATTAATAAATGTTATTTTTAATTTTACAATTTGTTATTTTATCTTTTTATTCATTGTTTTATCTTTTTATTTATTGTTTTATCTTTTTATCTTTTTATGAGTAATCTCATCTATGAATAAAACACTCATGTGACTCATTGGTTGAGTTGTTGTTCTGTGCTATCAAGTCTCAGGTGACTAATTACTTGAATAGCGAGTCCATCACATCCACCCAACCATTCTATTAATAAGAGGTTCTACTCTAGGTACGATGATATTCTTGACAACATTAAAGTAATTTTTGTGCTCATTATACCCAGAGTGAAGAAGGATGGATCAAGAGGGAATGACCAAGGTGTGACATCAAGGGGACTTGTGGATTCTCTTTGGTGACATCTGTAGAAGTTACCATGCAGCTTGGGTGTACTAAGATCCTTGTAGATCTAACAAAAAATTAGGAGTAAGAGTAATAAAGGCACTCAATAAAGAAAACCAATGCTATTCTAGGGGGTTCCATTGGAAAGACATGCACCCATGCCTAAAGGTAGGCAGTTTCTTTGGATTAAGCATTCAAAGAGAGAGAGAGAGAGAGAGAGAGAGAGAGAGAGCAAGAAGAGTGTGCCAAAGTAGCCACACAAAAAGAAAAAGAAAAGATCAAGCTCAAAGTGCCATAAAGCAATTCTGAATCAATCCTTCCTTGAACAAAATGCCAAGCGATCGTACGCCTTGTTGTTGTGGTACTCTTATGGTTGTCCATCATGGGATGAAACAATGTGATGTCACTGTTCAGAGGAATGGAATGGACTTGGTCTTGATTTTGGAGTGACGAGCGAATGACACATTAATCACATCCTACACTCAAGATTCATTGTGCCCTAGGTCAGTTGCCTCATGTCCTAATCTTTGCAATCCCTTCTACGATTCATCCCATCTCGCTATTTAAGAATTTTTGACTTGTGTCTTGTGTGGCATAGAATTCATACCTCATCATGGTGGTATCTAACATTTGTGTGTTTTGTTGCATCAACATAGATTACATTTAACCCTTCTAGTACTTATGGACACTTTTAGGTGTGGTTATGCAAGGGCATTATAGGTTGGAACTTGCTTTGGGGAGGACCCACTTGCGTGACTTTTGTAATTTGTACTTGTTGCATACCACCACATCATTTTATACTCTTCGAGCACTTCATTGCCAAATTTATTCTTTCCTTCATTATTATTTTATGAAACGTTCCTCAAAACCATTACGTGTCCTTTGATGTGTCACCTAAACAAACTAGGTCTAACATTAAACTTTTAAGGCAACTTCCTCGAAAAAATTACTAACTCTAAAATCACACTAAGAAAAGAATTTAACAATTACTAAAGGCAATAAGTAAGGTATGAAATAATTGAACTTCTTTCAATAACCTTACTAACAATTGATCTTTGTGTGATTATAGATGGCCCCTAAAGGAGGACAACAAGGAGGACCTTCTCAATGTGCAACTAAATGCCTAGGAGAAGGTAGAAGCCAAGGACCTTATGTAGAACATGCAAAGTAGGAGGCATAATCATTCGGCATCCATGAAGAAACTCCTATCATTGCATAATCTAGCCAAGAAAAAGGTGGAGAGGTCAGGGCCTGAGCCTATGAAGAGGAACAATGACTATTTGTAGCATGGCATGTCAAGGCCAATCAAGTGTTCCCATAGCTGCAGTGTCCATGGGAAGTGTCGACTCCATCAAACATTGGAACATCAGCATGGATAGCTCATAATCCTCAGATAGAAGAGGAGAAACATTAGGTGCTTCTTCAATGGTATTAATCTTAGAAGCTTGGCACGCAGGACAAAGGAAAGGCACCCATGGAGGAACCACCGCCACCTAGAACCACATGAGTTCCAACAAAGTTTTGTAATTCTATGTCTGTGTCCCAATTTTGTTTTGTTCAATCCCGCAGTGTGGCATGAATAATTCCTAGTTAGTCAATAATCCCATACCTATCCACTATGTAATTAATTGGACTCATTCTCATTTTGTTTAACTCGAGGATGAGTTGTTATTTAGTCATGGGGGTATGATGAATTGTGGTTTGTTAGGTGCTGATATTGGACCCCTATTATCGGACCCCTGATATTTGATGAGTCCCGATATCGAACCCTTGATATCCAACCCTAGATATTAGGTATGCGATATTGTGACCTAGCTAGCGATATTGGATAAGCGATATCATGGTTCCTATGTGAGCCTAGAAATACACATTTGGGTGCATGGGAAAGTAATAGGAAGTTAGTATTAGAGTAGGATCTTTTTGTTAGTTTTTCCTCTCAACCCTTTCCCTAGTGCATGCCCACAATGTGATGATTGTAATTGTATGAAACCTTTATTCGAGTGTGACGTACTTGGACATGCACATGACCAGTAATAAAGATTGAGATTACTTCATAATTACAACATTAACTTAATGTTAATTGTTATTTATTGCTTTCGTAATTAATATTTCTCTACCCTCATCTCTTAGCCCTGTTAGTAAATGTGAAATGAGCATTTAAGTGTGCCTACTTGGTATCATAGTAGTGTACCTAGGACATGTGCTTGGTAATCCTAGTGGTAGTATACGAGGTTCAAGATGTGTACAGATGATTAAGGACAAATGCTCATCACACTTAGGCTAGCTAGATTCTCTTCTCCCTTTCCTTCTTAGGTGAATCAAAGTTATTTTCCATTGCCTCTAGGAGTAGCACTAGCTTAGGACCATATCATACACCTCACTCTGGACTAAACCATATGTGACAAAGCAAATACTAGTCAAGGTGGGAAGATAGCGAACTACAATCAATGTGTAATTATTTAGATACCACAACTAGCCCGTCTACGGAGTTCGACCGGATCGTGCATGAACACTCGTATTCATATGGTTGAGTGTAGGGGTACCTCGCCACTCATCAAAAATCATTGGAACAAACCTTAGAGCTACATCATATATTAAAATTACTACAACAATTTTAAGAAGTACACTATGTTTTATTTTCTAACATAAAATGTCTTCTTCTCACAGGAGTGATTCTTTGCCCAAGTCTAACGAAGTACATTAGTAGGTGCCCCAATAGTATAGAGTGGTATATGCTCATCCTAATGAGTATGTACCTAATTTAACCTTCATCCTACATCATGTTGAACTACTACGATGGCATGACATGGAGAGCAACATCATGTTGCCATTTGATCGATTCCTTCTTGCAATGCTCCAACAAATGCTTATACGATTAGGCCTTCAGGGACTTCATGATGAGTACATTGTGCAAGATAGTGATGTTAGGGATTATCATCCCACTGAGGCACAACATCTTAGGGATCGCTAGCTAGAACAATGCTATGAATTTGTGAAGGGGAAAGGGTTTAATGATTTTTTATTCTTGCTGTACTAAAAAGATGGTAGAGAACCCTTCTTTGGGGGTTTTCCATTTAGTGAAATTCCTCTTTTTGACTTCAGTGAAGGAGGTCAAAACCAGAACCTGCAATCCACGATCCATAATCCTGGTTCTGGCAAGAATGGATTGAATGATAAAGGAGGATCCAAAGAGGCAAGTCAAGGTAGGGATGTACACAAAAAACAAGATCATGATCATGGTTTCGATCACCAAAGAGGGGGTAGTAGGCATCGTGATGGTGCTAGCCCTCCTTCCTATTCACCTTCATCTGCAAAGGGCATGATCGTGATGGAGGTGACCGATAGGATTGAGATAATTGAAGGGATCATTGGGCAAGTCAAGGCCAGGGGCACATATAGTCAAGAGAGATCTACCACCATGAATTAAGGGGTAGCAGAGGGAATCACAGGTACCAAAATCATGGCCTTGATGAGTCTTTGCTTGCTACCTAAAGCATGCTCAACATTACAGTGGTAGTGAGAATTCCCACAAGGCACATTAAGGATAGTCAGATCAAGAGGTTAGACATGAACAATATTTCTCAATTTGAAAGGGGATACAACTAAGATTTGCATAACCATCTCCAAGCATTTCAAGATGCATGTGCCTTGTAGAATATCAAAAATGAGTGGCAAAAGCTTAAGTTGTTTCCATGGACACTCATTAAAGAAGCAAAAAACTGGTGTCGATCCTTAGAATTGGAATCTATTAGGTGATGGAGTACAATGTTTGAATTATTCAATGACAAATATCAAACTTACTCCCAAGTGTCCAACTTAAGGAGGCAGATCCAAGGATGGAAACAAAGAACACATAAACCCTTGGATGCTGCCATTGGCTGATACTATTTCTTAGTGCATAGATGTCTTGGCCATGATTACTCTTAATTGGACCAACTTTGCCACATTGTAGATAGGCTTTGATCAAAAATGAGGAGAACCCTTAGTGTTTATACCCAAGGGAAATTGTTAGAATTAAGCATCCATTAGATTCAAAGATATATTGAGTAGGTAGTTAAAGAGGAAGGCAAATTAAGAAAATGAGAAAATGTAGAAGAGTACAACCACGATCTTTTCATTCACAAGAGGGAGGTTTGATTCTGCAATAGTGAGGAAGAATCATCACTTGATGAGGTGGTGAATAGGAAAACCTTGTCATTTCAAAAATTTCAATTTGAAATTACGGTTAAGGTTGATTAGTTATGAGACTTCATGAATAACAGATTTTAAGCTATCCTTAAAATTGCTAAAGAGTCAAGATAGTGATCATGAGTGTAGGAGGTGCAAGGAAGCTGAACATGCCAATCAAAGAGTTAAGGGTAAGATTGCTGCAATAGGGGAAGTTGTGAGAACTAAAGCAGATGATGATGATGATGGATGTGACATCTACCATTATGAACATCCTAAGGGATGTTGTCCTATTATGTCACACTTATAAGAGTCTGGGGGTGTATGCTTTGCATCCATGATTAGCACAAAGGCAAACACCTAGAAGGTTGCCTTATCCTCAAGGCAATTCTAGGTAGTTCCACTAGCCACAAAAATATTATCGAAGTGGAACTCCACTGCAACCCTATGAGCAGTATCAGTAGTGGCAGTAACCATAGTCATGGGTGTTGGCACTACCAAGGCAACATCTTCCTATGTACCAAATTCCTTTGTATCCCCTTTAAACCAAATCTCACCCCAAATCCATATTGTTATGTTGGCTCATGTCGTATTTGATTGGATTTGGGCTAGTAACCTTCCCAAGAAATTAGCTAAGCATGGGAGTCTTCTTATTTATTTGCAGATTGTTGGGAATGAATCGTGTAAGGCTCTTCTTGATTCAGGTTCCACTGTCAACTTGATTTCTCATGAAATGTATACTGCATGGAGCCTACTGCCTCTCAACAAGAGTAATATCAAATTAGAATTGGTGGACTAGTCCATCATTGTTCCATTGATGCTAGTAGAAGACATTGTGATCACTGTTTGTGGTTGGCCTTATCTTGCTGATTTTCTAATAATCAAGGTAGGGAAATGCAAAGGGGACTTTCGAATCATCATAGGAAGGGCATGGCTAAGCACCATTAATGTAAGAATGGGCATTAGAGATCTTTTCCTAGAAACATCTAAAGAAAACACATTCGAGAAGATCGAGAAGAAGCAAGTTCCATGCATCATGTACAATGATACAAGGTGTAATTGTGTGTAGAAACTCTAGTTAATGAAATGAGCATCCATGTCTACATGCAAGCAGTGTACACCAGAAGCTGATATTTAAAGGTGTTTGTACGTGGCAGCCAAAAAACAAGAGGATACCAATGGTTGACTACTGATTTTGAAAGTAGCACACTTTGCATGGAATCAACTAAGAGCTTGACATGCGCATATGTCATAGGCATGGATGACCTAGAGCAAGTTCATCATCAACTCTCTAATGATGCAAATGATGATACCTACTAGGAAGAGTTGGAAATTCCTAAAAATTTCAAGCAAGAGCCCCTTGAACTAAAAATGCTACTGGTCGGTATGAAATATGTGTTCTTAAAAAATGGAAAACTAGTCATATTTAATGTAAATATTGCTTCATAGCAGAAAATGATGTTGTTGAAGGTGGTTGAAAAATGATTAGCAACCTTTGCTTGGTCATATCCTAAACTTACAAGGATAGATCCTCAAATATGCCAGCATCGTATCTACATCGATCTGGCCATGAAGCCAAAGAGGTAGCCATAGAGGCAATTAAATCCCAAACTAAAGCAAATCATCAAGGAGGAAATTGAACAACTACTCAAGGTAGGGTTCATCTATCCCATTGCAGATAGTGAGTGGGTTAGTCCACTTGTGATTGTGCCAAAGAAAGGAGGCAAGTGGCAGGTTTGCAGTGATTTTTGGTTACTAAATATGACAACATTCAAGGACATTTCCCATTGCCATTTGTTGATCAAGTATTAGACACAATATATGGGCATTGTTATTACAGCTTTTTGGATGGTTATAGTGGCTATAACCAAATCCAGATCACACTAGAGGACCAAGCCAAGACAACATTCATGAGTCCTTAGGGGACTTTTGCATATCGCAAGATGCCATTTGGTCTATGTAATGCCCCTGTAACATTCCAATGTTTGGTCCTAAGCATTTTTCAATAGAAAATTGGTAGTGGTGTGGAAGTCTTCATGGATGACATCTCCACCTATGGAGCTACATTTGAGTAAGCCCTAGATTGCTTTGAGTAAGTTTTGAAGAGATGTGTTGAAACAAAGCTTTAGCTTATTTAGCAAAAGAGTCATTTGATGGTCCAAGAAGGCACTCTATTGGGGCATAGAATATCACAAGTAGGAATTGAGGTAGACCCTGAAAAAATAAGGGTCATGCAAGGAATAACCTACCAACCAGAAATCGTCAAAGATGTTCAGTCATTCCTTGGACACATAAGATACTACCAGTGATTCATAGAGAATTTCTATAAGATCAAAAAACCATTGGTTGAGTTGACAAAGAAATATGTTCCATTTGTCTAGACTAATCAATGTGAAAAAGTATTCTAGCAATTGAAGGAGAAACTTGTAGAAACTCCAATTCTACAGGCACCCAACTGGTTCAAACCATTTCATGTTATAAAAAATGCATGAAATTATGCTTTGGAAGCTATGCTTACATAGAAGGATGACAAGAAATGTCCATATTACATCCACTACTCAAGCCAAAGCATTCTGGGTGCACAAGTAAACTACACCACTACAAAAAAATAATTGATGGTAGTGGTATTTGCTCTAGAGAAGTTTAGGCATTATGTGCTTGGATACAAAGTATTTGTGCACATGGATCACAACACCATCTGCTTCTTGATGAACAAGCTGATTGTGAGTCCCCATGTCATATGGTGACTAGTAATCTTATAGGAATTCGATCTTATAATGGTAGATCAAAAGGGAATTGAGAATGTGGTCACTACTCACTTATCTCAATTACGATGGGACAACAAAGAGGAAGAAAGCCCACTATCTGATCTATTTCCTAATGAACTCGTCTTTGCCAAGGCTATAATTGAACAATTGCCTAATAAGCCTAAATGGTATGATGACATTCTCACTTATCTTCTTACCTAAGAGATGCCATAAGGGTTGGATCATCAGAAGAAACAATAATTTCTTCACTAGGCAAAATACCTCATGAAAATCAATAGACACCTTTACAAGGTGTGCATTGATGGTGTGGTTCGTTGGTGTGTCCTTGATGTTGATCAACTGCATGTTCTCCAAGATGCTTATGAAGGTCGTTGAGAAGGCTACTATGCTAGGAGATGCATGACCATTAAAGTCCTAATGGTAGGGTACTATTGGCCAACAATCTTTAGGAATGCCCTTCAATATGTCCGTTCTTGTGAATTTTGTCAACAAGATGGTAGACTGACTACTCAAATGGAGGGACCAAAACAATGGATTTAACTACTTGAACCCTTCAACATTTGGGGCATTAATTTCATGGGTCCCATCACACCCATGTCAAATGGAAAGGCATACATCATAGTTGCTGTTAACTATTGTATGAAATGGGTAGAAGTAGCAGCCGCCATCGACTATACATCTTCTACTATTGCTTAATTTGTACAAAAAAATGTTGTAAATAGGTTTGGTATTCCATGTGCATAATTTTTGATAATGGAACTCACTTTATAGGCACTACTTTTTAGAAGCTTATGCAACACTTGGGAGTTGAACATAAACTCACAACACCCTACCACCCCCAAGGTAATTATCAAGTTGAGGTTACAAATCAAGAAATTACAAAGATACTAACGAGAAATGTCAGCAAGTATAGGAAATACTGGAGCACAAAACTCAATGATGCCCTCTGGGCCTACTACTCAACGTGGAAACTTCTTATAGGCTATTCTTCCTATAAGCTAGTGTATGGAAAATTACTAGCACTTCCCATTCAATTTAAGATCTGTACGCTTTCAATAACTTGTGACCTTGACATTGAGTTAAGTCTAGCACAAGAAGAAAGACTAATGATTCTTAACTTGCCAAATGAAAATTGATTGGTGGTCCTATCATCTAACGAGTTGCACAAGGCATTTAACAAAAAGTGCCATAACTCTAATGATGAGTGGTTAGGTACCCCTACACTCAACCATACGAATATAAGCATTCATGCATGATCTAGTCAAACTCTACAGATGGACTAGTTGTGGTATCTAGATAGTTACACATTGATCGTAGTTTGTTATCTTCCCACTTGGACTAGTATTTACTTGGTCACGTATGGTTTAGCCCAAAGTGAGGCAAATGATGTGATCCAAAACTAGGGCTACTCCTAGAGACAATGGAAAATAAACTTGTTGTAAGCTAATAGATGATGAGAAGAAAAATCTAAACTAGCCTAAGTGTGATGAGCATCCGTCCTTAATCATCCGTACACATCTTGGACCTCATGTACTACTTCTGGGATTACGAAGCGCACATTACTTAAGCACTTCTAGATATGCTACTGGGTTACCAAGTAGTCACACTTCAATGTTTGTGATTAAGTTGTACTCATTCTGCATTTAACAATAGGAATAGTAAATGACAGTAAAGAAATATTAACAAAGAAAACAATAAATATAAATAATAATTAAATAATTAAAAACTAAGTAAATTCTGCAATGATGAAGTAATCTCGATCTTTATTGTCGATTATGTGTGTATCCAAGTACGTCACACTTGAATAAAGGTTCCATACAATTATAATCATCACACTGTGAGCATGCACTAGGGAAAGAACTGCAATGAATTGAAAATTGATAAAAAGACTCTACACTTACACTTACCAACTACTCTCATTCTTGTGTGCCCAAATGTGTATTTATAGGCTTACATAGGAATCATGATATCATGTATTCGATATCGTTACCCAGGTTGTGATATCGTGTACTTGATATTGAGGATCAGATATTGGGGCCTGACAAAACATGATTCATCATATCCCCACAATTGAATAACAACTCGTTCTCGAGTCAGAAAAAATGAGAATGTGTTCGATTGATTACACAGTGGATAGGTATGGGATTATTGACTAACTAGAAATTACTCATGCCATAGTGTGGAATTGAACAAAAAAAAATTGGAACACATACACAAAATTTACAAAAAATAAAATTTTCTGGAACTCATGTCATTCTTGGCGGCGGTGGCTCCTCCATGGGTCTCTTCCCCTTATCTTATGCTTCAAGTTTTGAAAATGAATGTCTTTGAAGAAGTGCCTGGAGCTTTTCTTCCTTAATTCGGGGATCCTGTGCCATCTATGTTGATGCTCCAATGTTTGATGGAGGTGGCACCTCCCATGAGCATGGTAGTTGCGGGAACATCTGATTGGCCTTGACATACCAAGCCATAAATAGCCATCATTCCTCTTCATAGGCTCTAGCTTTATCTTTTCATTCTTGGTAGTTTGTGAGTCATCGAGCCAAATTCACCGCAACATAATTTTGTCCTTGGTAGCTGGTTTTGATCACCTCTAATTCAAAACTTTCCACTTCTAATTTTTACAACATTTTCTTATGTTTACCAAATTCTGTTTCATACTTTGTGTAGGTGGTTGCGACTTGCTTCTCCAATTTTGTTTTTAAGCATCCTGCTATCAACATGGCCAAGTTGGCATACCGTAGGTTTGCTAACTCCATGTATTCTATAAGATCTTGTATCTGTAGGTCTCAACTTTTGAGTTCTGCTTGGTGGGTGAAGGCATACGTATCCAATATGGCTTGCCAATCAGCATTTTGAGTACAGAGTGTGTTAATGTGGGCTTTGGCCATATGGATCTCTTTTTCTACCACCTATTTGTACATTCCCACATGATCTCTGAAGTGCTCCTTGAGCTTCTCATGTTGCTTGGCCTCATTCTGCCACACACTTATTTCAATTGCTGTCTTCTAATGGATTGCACATACCTCCTTCATTGAGAGGGTTCTATTTTCCCTCGCCAAGCGATTCATATCCTGGTTGACCCTTATTAATTATTCTCGTAATTGCTGAAAATTTTCTTCAAGAACATTCTTTTATTTTTCTAGTGTGGTCAATTGGAGATTTTTGAGAGTGAGGCATTTATTTTCTTCTTATGAAGTCTTGAGTGCTTTAGCATGTGTATATGTTTGAACATGTGCCTTATAAGCATCCCAATCAACCTTTTCTTTTTCCTCAACAATTTTTTTATTTAGTTGCTCGATCTGAAAAGATTCTAGCTGGTCTACAGGGATGAATTGGGATAGATCTCGCTGTGTAGCTTGTAGGGTGATGAGCTTTTCTTGGAGTCTTTCTAACTCCTCCTCTGCATGCTTGGCCTTGACCTCTACCATGAATAGCTTCCCTTTTGTGGACATGAGGTCTGACTAAGTTGTTGTAACATCTTGAGGGATGTTAAACAGGGACGTCATCACTTGTCCTATTTGCAGCAATTGATCTAGAACATCCTCATGCTCCGTAGGAGTCATCGAGGGACTGGCCAAAGTTTGAGCATCACGTGCTCCTATAAAATTTGCTGGTGGCACAACAGGAACATTAAATGATTCTTTTCTATGATCTGTGACCACTTCTGCTGCTCTCATTGCATCTTGGTATTGCATGACCACTACTGTGGCACCTTGACTAGTTTCTAATTGCACCTAAAAAGATGCAGCATTCCCAAAGATTTTTTGTGACCAGTTTGATTCCCTTCTTCTTGTTTGGATAGATACCTTGCCCCGTGTGTGATCAATTGAGACCATGGGTCATAAAACATCATCAAGGACCCTGAAGAGATTGGCCTCATCACAGCTTTGCCAACTAACCATTTCAGCAATGGCCTTGAGATAGCTCATCGATGGTTGATAGTCCTGTGGTGGTAGTGGTGGCTAGTCTTGCTAGCCTGTATCTTGTGTGTTGGGCCCTACTTCTTGTTCTTGCTTAGGCTTCAGTGTCTCACTAGCACTTTTCCTTAGGGTTGGTGGCTTCAGTAATTCAGTGAATGAAACATTTTGGGCATTTCTGGAGACATCATTAGTGTACCTCAAAATTCTAGCATGTCGGCATAGCTTCCTGATGAGACAGGAAAAGGGTAATGCAAACCTTCCCATCTTATGTTCTTCAAACCACCTCAAAATTTTAGTAAGATATAGATGGGGTAGGTTGGCATTAACCTTTCCCATCAAGATGGCACTTCCTCTAACCGCATATGTGGAAATTCTGTTTAAACCTTTTGTTGGGAAAATATGATACGTGCTGATTTTGAAGCAGATTCTCTCTTCAAGTGTCAGCTCTCCATATGCTTTATCTTCCTTGCCATACGCCCTTTTCAACCATATCTTTTGCACATCATCATGAAACGAGTGGACAAGTGAGTAACTTTTGGCCCTATATTCAGAAGATTTAGAACTTCTAAAATGGATTTGGCAGAGAAATCAATAGAAATATCACCAATATCAATGGTGGTGCCTTCTTCTTTGTTGTGCCAAAATTGGTACTTCTCTCCCAGGTACCAATCATCACTTTCAGAGAGAATAGGCCACAATGGGGACCCATTAAGTTGGTCCCTGATTGCTTCAGGAGTAAACTCACTGAAAGGTCCAAAGTTGAGTTTCATAATCACAGTTGTTGACGTGGACCTTTCATGAATTTCCTAAATACATTTTGGAGACAATGTGAGATGTTGTCCCTATTCAAGTGCTCCGTCATCTCCTCCTTTAACGTGTCCCAATTGTACAGTCACAGGAGGTTCCTGATGGATGCTGAATGATTGTGCCTATTGTTTTGTACATTCGTTGAGAGACGCCTAGCCTCTGCCTCTCCTTGGCCATTTGGATGCACCCTGAGAGGTTCCTCCTTGTTGTCCTCTTTTAGGGGCCATCTGCAATCACATAGAGCCATCTATTAGTAAGGCTATTTACAAAATTTGATTTATACCTTACTTCCTACCTTAATAAATTCATTTCTTGTCTAGTGTGATTCAGAGTTAGAAAATTTTATGAAATTTTCCCCTAAAAGTTTTGATATTGGACCCAATTTTGATCAAGTGACTCCAAAAAATAATTTTCATGGTCTGGGTGAAGAGATAGAATTAATTTGGCAAACCATTTTAACATTTTCAAGGTCATTTACCCTTTATGATATCCTTTGGGCAACGATGAATTTTGAAAAAACTATGCGCAACTTGGAGCATACCCTTTCCCCACGACTACGTCAAACACTCCGAGTTTAGATAGGTTCAATTGGAATGAGAATCAGAGTGTTAATGAGCAAGATATGGAAGTTGGAATGATAGGTGCTCAGAGTGTCAGAATTCATAGAAGAAAATTTCAACAACTCCCCTTGCATGAATAGTGAAAATGACATTGACGTGCGCAGTGGGATCCCTATATATAGTTTTTATAGATGTAATATCACATACTCGATAGCATAGACTTGATATCATGTCCTTTTGAAAATAGGGTATTTGGCAAAATTGATGAATTTTCAAATTTCCAAGGTCAACAATGAAGGCTTTAAGGTTAATTTGAAAGTTCTAAGATAACGTCGAAGAGAGCTAAAGGCACCAAAAGTGTAATGAAGTGGAATCTGGCAATGATATTCATGAATAGGATGATGAAAAAGGACATGTTGTGGTGCATAGGAACATTGGAATTTAGAATGATGATAAAGGAAAAGATTATTGTAGCAATGCAATACTTGGAGGGTATAAAATGATGTGAGGATGATGTGCAATGAGTGAAAATTACAAAAATTACGCAAGTGGGTCCTCCCCAAAGCAGGTTTCTACTGATCATGCCCTTACGTAACCACACCTAGAAATGTTCGTAGGTACTAAAAGGGTTACATGTAATTCGTACTAGTGCAACAAAACACACACACATGTAAATACCATCATGATGAGGTATGAGTTCGATGCTACATGAGACACGAGTCAAAAATTCATGAACAACAAGATGAGGCGAATTGTAGAAGGAATTGTAGAGATCGGGACATGAGGTAACTGACCTAGGGCATAATGAATCTTAAGTGTAGGTCATGATTAATGTGTCATTAGCCTATTGCTTCAAAATCAAGACTAAGTCCATTCCTTCGATCAGTGACATCACATTGTTTCATCCAATGACGGGCAACAATAAGAGCACTATGACAACAAGGCATACGATCACTTGACATTTTTTCTAAGGGAGGAGTGATTTGGAATTTCTCTATGACACATTTTTTTTCTTGATCTTTTCTTTCTCTTTCTCTTTTTTTTTTCTTTCTAGCCACGTTGGCACTTTGTCCTTTCCAACAATGAATTGGAGAAGTTGCCAATGTTTAGGCATGGGTGCATGTCTTTCCAGTGGGACCCTCAGAATAGTATTGAGTTTCTTTATTGAGTGTCTTTATTACTTTTACTTCCATTTTTCGTTAGATCTTCAAGGATCTTAGTACAACAAGACTGCATGATAGCACCTACAGATGTTACCAAAAAGAATCCACAAGTCCCCTTGATGTCACACCCTGGCGATTTCCTCTTAGTCCATCATTTTTTGCTCTGGGCATAATGAGAACAAAATTACTTTTAAGTTTTCATGATGACAAGAATATCATCTTACCTAGAGTAGAACCTCTTATTAATAGAATGGTTGGGTGGATGTGGTGGGCTCACTGTTCAAATAATTAGTCACCTGAGACTTGATAGCATAGAACAACACCTCAACCAAGAAGTGACATGAGTGTTTTATTCACAGATGAGATTACCCTCAAAAAGATAAAACAACAAATTGGAAATGAAAAATTGGAAAACAAAAAATTGTAAAAAAAAAAAAAAAATCAAAAAATTTTAAAATCAAAGAAGAGGGAAAAAATTTACTAATTTTGCTTATTAGACTCGAGGACATGTCCCATAATTAAACTTTTGGGCATGGGTATAATTAATAAATGAAAAACGTGGATCCATGCATGTTGGAAATATTGGAGTCTGGTCATATCCAAACCACTGGTTGTCTTTTGATGTGGTGGCTGGAATGTACCTAAATTGGGGTTCACACACTTGATTAAAGTAGTCATAGTGGGGCAAATTATAAGATGTGGTTAATTGATAAGGAGTTGACCCACCATGGCACCCGTGACTGTAAGATGGTATGCAAGGATTAGTATGTCTCCCTATGTGGTTATATTCATTGGGCCACATGGGAGTTGGAGTATTGCTTGGTGGCCCTAATAAGGTAACAAGAGGCATTGTGTTCGAGGAGGCAGATGCATCACAACATTGATCTTGCACTAGGTTGGAGGATGTAGTGGTTTCGGAAGCGTGCTGTCTCTTTCTTTGGTGATGCCTAAAGAAAGGATGCTTTTGATGTTGTGGAGGACCTCCATTGTTGTTGACTGTAGTAGAACAAGTAATGTTCGTGGGTTGGTGCTGTGGTGCAAAGCCTTCTAGCACAATCGATGGCGATGTAGAAAGAGGTGAAGGGTGAGAATATTAAGGGCGAGGAGAAGTGCAAGGAACATGAGGTGGTGATATTGTGGGAGAGGACATGGGTTGATAGTACTTAGGAGAATGATAATGATGTGGTGAGATAGAGGATGTTGACCCAGTTGGGGAAACATGATGTTGAACCTAATAAGTGCTTGGGTTCAGATGGTATGAAGGGTATGACTAGTTTGAGGATGGCCTCCCCCACGACTGGGATTTTTGCCCCTATGATTGAACATGGTATTTTTGTATGAACTCTAGATGTAACATTCCTCCCCAATGCTCATGTAAATGTGACAAGATTGGGCATTGAACTTTGGGGTGATCATACAAGAAAATGTTACATTGACACGTATGATTAATAGTTGAGTTCTTATCCTTATTCTCTTCAACCCTTCTTTTCGATTGTCTAGTGGTGTTCTATCCTATTTCTTGGTTCATCATGGTTCTACCTCTAATAGTGTTGGCATATTCTCCACATCTTTCATGTATCCATTCCATCATCTTATTGATCTTTGCCTCAATTTCATCTAGTGATTGTAGTATTGGAAAAGATGATTATACCTCCTTGAAGTGAGTTGATTTCTCCTCTTCATGATCATGGACCTTTGCTATTTCGAGATTTTGGTCCTGTTGAGAGCTTTCAACATTCTCCCATTTAGCCATTTCTCCTTCTTCTTTTTCTACCTGCTTAATAAGCTCTTGGAATTGATGGGTTCGTAGCTCGTATAGTTGACCTTGGGCATACATCCCTAGGGTCTCCCTTGTTTCATTACGGAGCCCATCCATGATGTGGTACATTAGCCTTTCCTCAGAGAATCCATGGCCTAGGCAAGTGTTTAATAACAAATAGTATCTTTCTAAGGCCATGTCCAAGGGTTCATATTACCCTTATTTTCATTTTTGGATTTGTCTCCTCAAGGTTGACACTCTCGCATAGGTTTGATATCTTTCATTGAAGAGTTCAACCATTGTCGACCAACGTCGAATTGATTTTGGTCTTAAGGACCTATACCATACTTTTGCTTGGCCAATGAGTGTTATAGGAAAAAGCTTAAGTTTTGGCCATCCATTATCAATATTTTTCCATACACAACATCATGGAAGGCTTGTAAATGATGTTGTTGATCTAAATCATAGCCTCTTGAAAACTTGGGAAAGCTGTTTAAATCAAGCCTGGGTAGACGACTTTCCTTACGATGCCTGCGGGATATTCGAACAACCTCTTGTATATGCATTACGCTCTTAATGGCTAGCAGGGGTTCATTATCAATAGGTAGGTTATGAATTTGTGAGTTGGGATGATGTTGTCTTCGTTTATGTACATAGGAGACCCCTGCATAAGATTGAGTACTCCAAACTTTGTCTTCATCATCATATAATTCATTAGTTCTCCAATGAATTGCCTTACTAGTTGTTGCACTATCATAGTCTTGTGAGAGAGATGTTGTGAATTTGTATGTGACTTATTTTCAATTACTTCTTTTTGAAAGATATATCGTCAAGGCTCTGTTATAGCAATCTTGGGTGATGCAACTAATCTAAATAACTAGCATTATCCTTGGCAATGACACCAATGATGAGTGGTTAGGTACCCTACACTCAACCATATGAATACAAGCGTTCACGCATAATCTGGTCGAACTCTGCAAGCGGACTAGTTGTGGTATCTAGATAGTTACACATTGATCGCAGTTCGTTGTCCTCCCACCTAGACTAGTATTTACTTGGTCATGTATGGTTTAGCCCAAAGTGAGGTAAATGATGTGTTCCTAAACTAGTGCTACTCCTAGAGAAAATGGAAAATAAACTTGTTNTTGACTACTCTCGTTCCTATGCACCAAAATGTGTATTTATAGGCTTACACAGGAATCACGATATCGTGTATTCGATATCGTTACCCAGGCTGCAATATCATGTACCCGATATCGAGGATTTGATATTGGGGCCTGGCAAAATATAATTCATCACCTAAGATTAGAAAATTCAGACTTCAACTAGGAGATAAGGTTCTCTACTAGAACCCCACACACATACTTCAACAAACTAAGTTCCAGAAGTTGTGGGAAGGTGATGAGTCGTGAATTTGTTGGTTGTGATATCGTAGCCATGATATCACAGCCATGATATATTAGCCTTGTTGTATCAGTAGTTGAGATATCGTAGCAACCGTGATATCGCAGCCACGATATCGTGTACGTGATATCACGTCTCCCCTACGATATCGCGTACACAATATCGTAGTGCGCTGCAATTTCTATAAATAAGAGGCGGCTTTCCCAGTTTTAGGAATTAGGAGTTAGAAGTAGCGAAGCTCTGGTAGTTTGACCACTCCAGAGATAGATTATTTTTCCATGTCTGCCTGCAGTGTGGTGAATGTAATTGTACGACATTTTTATTCAAGTGTGACATACTTGGACATGCACATGACTGGTAATAAAGATCGAGATTACTTCATCATTGTAGCAGTCACTTTGTTTATTTATTTTAATGTTATTTACTGTTTTCTCTCTCTCACCCTTAAACTCCTAGAACGCGGAACGAGTACGAATTGATTACGAGCATTTAAGTGTGACTACTTAGTAGCCCAGTGGCGTACCTAGGATCTGTGCTTGGTAATCCCAGTGGTAGTCATGCACGAGGTCCAAGATGTGTACGGTTGATCAAGGAATCGGTTGCTCGTTGCACTTAGGCTAGATTAGATTCTCTTACCCTTTCCCTCCTAGCTTAGCTTAGTTAATATTATTTTTCCACTGCCTTCAGG
>MNCI01018830.1:183595-211643 GCA_015680685.1 Gnetum montanum
GCTGGTACTCTGATTTTCATTCTGTTTAAACCTACTTGACCCCAGAGTGTTCAGCTTAGTCGTGGGGGAGGGGCACATGCCGAATAGTGCATAAATTTTTTGAAATTCATCATCACCCGAAGGAAATCTTTAAGGGTAATTAGTTCTAAAATTAAGAATAAAATGTGTCAAAAAAATTTCATCCCCTTAGCTATACCAGAAAATTAAATTTGGAAACCACCTAAGCAAAGAGGACTCAACACTATAATCTTTTGGAGACATGTTTTTCCAATAATTAACATCACAAGGAAATAAAGTAAATCTATTAAGGCAAGTAGTAAGGTATAAGCTAACTTTGGTAACAACCTTACTAATGATTGGTCCCGTGTGATTGCAGATGGCCCTAAAACGTGGACAATAGGAAGGTCCTGCTCAAGGTGCGATCAAACGATCTCAGAGAGGTGGAAGACAAGATCCTACCGGATAACATGCAGAATAGGAGGAACAATCATTCAGCGTTCATCAAGAAGATCCTCCTACCGTACGTTCCGGGTGGGCAGAAGCAGGAGATACCATCTTTGAAAGCGGTGCTTGGTACTTAGGGGAAATGTACCAATTTTGGCATAATAAAGAAGAAGGCACCATGGTTGACAATTGTGGTGTGACTATTGACTTCTCTGTTCAAGCCATTTTGGAAGTATTAAATCTTCCAAATACAGGGCCAAAGGTTGCTCAAAACCATTTGGACACTTTCAGAACCGAGCAACTTAATAAATTGTTGACAGAGAATAAAAGAGTGGCGAAGAAAAAGAGAAGGCTAACTGGGATGCCTCTATGGCACAAGTGCAAACTTACATGCATGCCAAGACACTCAAGGCCTTACAAGAGGAGAAATTCCAGGCCATACTTCAACACCATCAAATCCCAAGACCTGGAGTGCAAGAAAAGGGAAAGACACTAATGGAGGAGCCACCGCCACCAGGAACTACATGAGTTCCACCATTTTGTAATCATAAGATTTTCTTTTGTGTTGTGTCTCACTCCACACTGCGGCATGAATCCATTCTAGTCAGTCAATAATCCCATACCTATCCACTGTGTAATCAATGGAGCTTGTTCTCTCTGTAACTTGAGGACGAGTTTTCATTCAATCGTGGGGGTATGATGAGTCATGAATTTGCTGCCGGTGATATTGCAGCCATGATATCATAGCCGTGATATATTAGCCTTGTTGTATTAGTAGCTGAGATATCGTAGCGACCGTGATATCGCAACCGCGATATCGCATACGTGATATTGCGTATGCGGTATCACGTCTTCCCTGCGATATCGTGTACACGATATCGCAGTGTGCTGCAATTTCTATAAATAAGAGGCAGCTTTCCCAGTTTTAGTAATTAGGAGTTAGAAGTAGCGAAGCTCTGGCAGTTTGACCACTCCAAAGATAGATTATTTTCCCGTGTTTGCCCGTAGTGTGGTGAATGTAATTGTACGACATTCTTTATTCGAGTGTGACGTACTTGGACACGCACATGACTGGCAATAAAGATCGAGATTACTTCATCATTGCAGTAGTCACTTTGTTTATTTATTTTAATGTTATTTAATGTTTTCTCTCTCTCACCCTTAAACTCCTAGAACTTAGAACGAGTACGACTTGATTACGAGCATTTAAGTGTGACTACTTGGTAGCCCAGTGGTGTACTTAGGATCTGCACTTGGTAATCCTAGTGGTAGTCATGCACGAGGTCCAAGATGTGTACGGTTGATCAAAGAATCAGTTGCTTGTCGCACTTAGGCTAGATTAGATTCTCTTATCCTTTCCCTCCTAGCTTAGCTTAGTTAATATTATTTTCCACTCCCTGCAGGAGTAGCATAGATTAGGAATACATCATACACCTCATCTTGGACTAAACCATACGTGACAAATATAATACTAGTCCAGGTGGGAAGACAACGAACTGCGACCTAAGGTTAACGATCTAGGTGCCACAACTAGTCCATCTGTGGAGTTCGACCGGATTGCGTGTGCTACGCTCATTTTGTATGGTTGAGTGTAGGGGTACCTCGCCACTCATCAGAAAGGCCTTATATAATTTACAAAACTTTTTCTTTTGGGGCCATGATGATCTACAAACCTGAAAGCCCAGATAAGAAACAATTGGTCAACATACAACAAGTCAAACCTTTCCATGAGCCTAAGTTAGCTAATGCAACAAATGCCTCATCGGATGGACAACCACGCTCAATATTTCAGATCTCCTCCTTTCAACTTAGTCACGGGGGAGATGGCCATCCATGTTAACTATATAAGTGGCTCTTTAGTTTTTCATCTTTTTTGTTTTACACCTTGTTATTTTTACAACATTTTTTCCATATTCTTTATTTTACACCTTTTTGTTTTCACATTATTAATATTTTCTAATTTTTGTTTTATACCATTGTTTGTACATTTGCTATTTCTTGAATATTTTATGCTTTTTAAAATATTTTCTTTTATTTTGGTGTGATTTTCTAGCTTTTTGTTAATAAGTGCCAGACACAGTGGTAATTCGTTACTTGATGGTGGTATGTACTATTCAGTTATTTGATTGTTGTTGTTTGGATTCTAGCTTTGAATTTTGTTATTGATAATTAGGACATGGTTTCTTTTTCATGAAATAGGCAGTGAGTCCACAACATCCACTCATCCACAAACTCTATGGTTTTCCTTGTTTTGGAAATGTGTAGTCCCTTTTTCATTAATAAAACTATTAACAAACTTGTGACTTTGGTATTTTCTAGATTTGGAAAGGATTCACAGGTTTGAATAGGGTGTGACTTCAAGGGGATTTAGTACTCTTTGTTCCTTTCTACTTGCTTGGGAGCATGTGTGTTTTCATGGACTTCTTACCATTTTGTGTCAACCAATAACAAGAAGTTGAATAAGTCTTTGTATGGTGTGGTTTTCATCATTCAAAAAAGAAAAAAAAAATTAATGGGAATTCAAAGCACACCCCTTAGATAAAATAAATGGGCTACAAGCACTAGTTATGGGACTAGAAAGACATGCTACCGATGCTTGAAGGTCCCCTCTAACTAAGGCCCTTCCTCACTTTCTACTTCTCTTTTCTTTTCTAATAAAGAATGATGATTGTTCTTTGTGGGAGCACTCTTATGTCTCAAGGGATGGACTAGTCTTAGAATGGTGATGCAAAGTCATTGAAAGTGGTTGGTTTTGGTTTGGCCTAAAGATGGATTTTATCAAGTCATTTAACTACAAAATTCACAAGGGACTTTATGTGACCTTAATCAGGAACTTCATTCCATTCTCTCATCCATCTATGCTTTCCATGTCTCACCTCATTGTTGGTTTCATGTTCTTGTTCGATGTCTTGGTTTGATGTATTGAAATTTTTAAGTAGTTTCTTTCGAGTTTTTGTATCTAACTTTCTATAACCATTAATCATTCATGGGGCCCACAAACTCCTTGGTTTGAAGTTATGCAAGGGCAATAAAAGGCTTGTGCCTACTTTGGGGAGGATCCACTTGCATATCTTTTGGTTGGGTTTGTTAAGTTCTTTACTCATAAACATTCTTACAATCAAATCCTTTTGTTTGCCCCATCAATGACATCCTATTGTGCGCATCTGCATAATGTTTTATTAGTGAAATCTTTTTATTGTTGTTGTTGTGAATTCTTTAATCCTCCTCAAGTATTTTATTATGCTTGGACTTTTCAAAAATTTTCAGCCTTATCCATTCCATTATATTTTTCAGCCTTCTCGTTAACACTATTATCGAAATTCACTCCACTATAATCACAACCTAGCCAAGTGTAACTATTGAGGAGACAAGGTACCTACTAGCTATATGTTACACATTGCACACTAATCCATGATTTTGTTGTGATTACAGTGGGAAGTGTAGATAGAACACGTGGATTGGAAGCAGGATTGTCTTCACAAAGGAAGCAATTGCAGCAGTACCACATGACGAGGACTGCTCATGATTGCTGGATCTTCTTCCTCGCTCTATAGCTACCAAGACGGGTTGGGTGTCAATTTTTTCTAGGGTGTTCCCTTCTCTTGTCATGAATACCCAATTTTGTAAAAGATTGTAATTCCGTACACTCGGGCACTTAAACTCTGTCTATTCCATTTGAGGTAGTTTGCATGTTAGTTAATAATCCCATACCTTCCCAATATTTTGTAAGGAACTTGTTCCTTCTCTTTTTCACTTGAGGANATCTTGGGCTCCAATATTGGGTATCCGATATCGAGGCTTTAATATCGAATATCCAATATTGGAGCATATCAAAACATGATTTCTCATACCCCCACAACTGAATGAAAACTCATCCTCAAGTGAAAAAGAGAAGGAACAAGTNCTGAGCACAACAGGGTGATGGACATAAAAACGAACCCTTTTGATCATCCTTGCAACATTGAGAATAGATTAATGTTTCCTTGAAGCATTTAATATTTTTGCACCTTACTTTCATGCACTTAATTTTAATGCACTTTAATTAAGTAATTCTAGTTGTTAATGAACACAAGCACGACCACTTCGAGCATATGTGCAGCACTTGGTAACCCAAAAATGCTTAACGTTTGGTAACTTAGGAGTGCTATATGCATTCAGGATGTGTCCCGAGAGTGGGAATGGGTGCTTGTGTTAAGCTAGCTAGGCATTAGATTAATTAGATCTTAAATTACTCCACCTTTCATTCATGTTTTAGGTGATTAAACTTATAAAATATAAAATGATAAAAATTACATACTTTAGTTGCACTTAACCATATACTTGTACCTTAGAAGTGGAATTGAGAAGACAACAATCGCTCCAATTAGATTTCACTTTCTTAAAACTAGTGTACTTAAGAACTTAAAGTTTGCGGAGTTCAATTGGATCGCGCGTGAACACTTGTGATTCGTATGGTTGGGTGTAGGAGTACCTCGCTGCTCATCAGATCTCTAATTACTTTTTGGGTTACTAATGTGCAAGCTATAAGTTATACAAAGTTTAAGGTTCAAATCTTGACATTGTTGTCTAAAGGATATCATTCTATACTACAACTTTATAGTAAACAAATATAAACTAATTTTAACTGAGCATAAAAAAAACTATAAAGACATAGCCAAGCATTCCAAACCTACAATAACTAAAGCATAGCGCATGCTTGATGTAGAACCACATGTGCCAATGACCCATCTAGTACTTGCTACCTTCTTACTGAAAACTTCAATAAGGGTTAGTGCACATATGCTTATAATAAAATAATTATAAATACAACCTTAGTAAAACATTACAATAAATAATTACATAAAAATCCACAAATGGAAAATTGCTAAAAACAAAGAAAAATTATTCTAAGCATACTACTTGTTATTTATCTCATCTCCACTATTACTTATATCAATGGGAAGATAAAAACAATGGAGAAAGTCAATTCATATGACTAAGTGGAAAAAATAAATTAGAAATACCCCCTTAGAGGTTTTAGATATCAAGTATCTAGTAGCTAGACAATTATCCAGCCGGATTTCTACATTTGCAAAATGTCAGTACAAAATAACAAATAAGCAACAAACAACCAAATAAAGAATAACTTATAGCTAAATATCCACACCAAAATTCCACCACCATCCAATTAAATTTTATGAAAGTTAGCAACCACTCCTAGTTTCCAAATGACAAAGGTTGCGATGTTTATTCATTATGCATATTAAGATTTTTCAAATGAAAATCAAAACAGAAATGTATTTGTAGAACGTATTTATATTTCTAAAATCAAATACCAATGAAGGATAGCCAGAGATATATTTCCTCAGTTTCTATCGTCAACCAAAAGCCATAGAAGCTTGCTTCATGGAGCATGGTTAAAGGCCGCAGTCATAAGTACTTTGCTACTATAGATAGAAAAGGATTGCAAATGCTCCATGGTTCCTTTAAAATCAACTATCCACTTGCTTTGTACTAGCTCCACCAAACTAAAAGATACTTACCAAGAAAGGTGACTTGCATAAGCATCATCCAGACACAAAACATTAGTAAGCATAGATAATTATACAAATCAAAACTAGGATGGTGGAAAAATATAACCAAATGAATTATTTGTTGTTTAACTTTGAACTAAAGTAAGAATTCAACTCTACAATTCCTTAATGATCTACAGGTTACAATTGGGAGTTTATTTCTTTCTCTTTTCTATTTGTAGCTAGAAACTATCTTTGGTACTCAAACTCTACATGCATGCCATAGACATCTCAAAAGACCCCTTTCTTCATCCATTCCTATCGTTGCACATTTTTACTATTCTGTATGGAATAACATGACTTAAGTTGCAATGTTTAGAGATAGATCAAGATGAAACTAGTGACGGTCATACTACCTATAAAATTATTGAAATTTCTAGGTTGGAATAGCTACACTTTGGTTGTATAGTGGGCAAGCCACACATTGTGAAATCAAGTCCAAAAGGTAAAAAATGTAATAAAAATGAAATTTTTAATGTTAAGATTTCAAAAAGATTAAAACAAATTAATTAATATTCAAATTTGATCATAATGGACTGAAATTTGACATATAAACCCACAAAAATAGTAGAAACATAGATCTAGACTCAGATTTTAGAAATATGCATGCTAAAATATGTATATGAAAACCATGCCACTAAAAACCCTAAAATTATACTTAAACCTTAAGAAGCAAAAACCAAAATGTAGACATTGTAATAAATTTCTTTATTTGGAAAGAAAGTGCTCTCGCCAAAATGCTTGCATGGACAAAATCTACTAAAATGGCTCCACCCCTAAGTGAAAGCATAAAATAAATTAGCAACTTGGACGGAAGAAAGTTGAAAGTTATGTAGATTTAGAAAGGTTGTACATGCTTGGTGTCACAACTTAGAAATCCTGTTTAGTTTGGAAGAAATCCTGTTGTAGCAACGGGTACAACACGTTATTTTCATGGTTTCATGTCAGCAGCGGTTGCAGATGTGGAGGTTGGAAATGTATGGTTAAGTTGTAAAGTATTTATTTTGGCATAATGTTGGTGGCTTGTGAGTTTTTTGCTAATGTGCAGACTTAAAATACATGCAGAAAAACATAACAGAAAGAGACAGCTCGGCAGTATGCATTACTTTTTCATACAGATCGAAGCCATTTACCCTTAACAGCCATCCATCTTTGACTCTGAGGTCTGTAACTTTCATGGACAGTGGTCGAAAAACAAGAGGTGAACATAAAATATCCTCCCAAGCAGCGTGAAGTAGCAGTATTAAAAAAAACCTCGCCAAATTAACATTAATTTTCTCATTCCATTTCATTCTTACTAATTTCTGTAACTCTCGCACACCTGGTATACATAACGCACATAAAGAACTACGTCTTTGAGACCGCACAATGTGTGCATTCTACCTCTATGTGCGCACGCCATCAATATGTGCGCACGCCATCAATGTGTGCATTCTACCTCCATGTCCGTACGTCATCAATGTGTGCATTCTACCTCCATGTGCGTACCCATCAGTGATTTTTTCAGCAAAATCGTATAAAACTAACCGATCCGCGTGATTCGCCAGTAATTGACCGAAAAAGATTCGTGGGTCGCATGCACATCCACCGCCTTATTACTTTTGCATGCGCTCGGCATTCCGTTTTCCACCATTTTTCACCGTCCCTTTCACTTCAAACGACACAATAGCTCCTTGTCAAACCTTTCACTTTCAACCGGAAAAATTCGTAACGGCTCTCCTCTTTTATTTTATTTCGTTTTGGTTTTGGTTTTGGCGTTGCATTCATATTTGCGTGAGGAAACTGCGGTGTGAAGTGGTTCATGTAAATAATCATCCGCCACCTTATTACCAAACTACATTCAAATAAGACTGCGGTGTGAAGTGGTTCATGTAAATAATCATCCACCACCCCCTATTACCAAGTGACATTCAAATAGGACTGCGGTGTGAAGTGTGAAGTGGTTCACCATGCCATTATTTCGTTTCCGTAAAGTGCTCCTTTTCGGTTTTTGTGGATTGAGAATTAAGTCGGCTATAACTGTTTTTTTCTCCTTTGTTTGACCAATCCAACTTTCTCACGACTCATGCACATGCACGACGCTTAGATACATTCAAATAAGACTGCGGTGTAAAGTCGTTCATGTAAATATTTCGTTTCCGTGTGAAGTCGTTCATGTAAATATTTCGTTTCCGTAAAGTGATCCTTTTCGGTTTTTGTGGATTGAGAATTAAGTCGGCTATAACTGTTTTTTTTTCCTTTGTTTGACCAATCCAACTTTCTCACGACTCATGCACATGCACGACGCTTAGATACATTCAAATAAGACTGCGGTGTAAAGTCGTTCATGTAAATATTTCGTTTCCGTGTGAAGTCGTTCATGTAAATATTTCGTTTCCGTAAAGTGATCCTTTTCGGTTTTTGTGGATTGAGAATTAAGTCGGCTATAACTGTTTTTTTTCCTTTGTTTGACCAATCCAACTTTCTCACGACTCATGCACATGCACGACGCTTAGATACATTCAAATAAGACTGCGGTGTAAAGTCGTTCATGTAAATATTTCGTTTCCGTGTGAAGTCGTTCATGTAAATATTTCGTTTCCGTAAAGTGCTCCTTTTCGGTTTTTGTGGATTGAGAATTAAGTCGGCTATAACTGCACTATGAATGATTCGATACAGGCGGCTAGGCTTGACGACTAGCAGTGAAGGAGTAAAGAAGAGAGAGAAGCATCATAGCCATGCAGAAGGTGAAGCTGATGATCCTCCTCCTGCTGCATATTGTTGTTGTGGCTGCTTCTGAGACGAATTCTGGGTTTCAGTCTTATCCTGACGATGAAACAGGTCTAGATCATCTTGGCAATACAAACGCTTTTGGTTTGGCTCCTGTTATTGTTGATTGCGGATCTTATTTTTCTTTGGAGGAAATAGGCTGTTATGGAAAAACTTCTGATTTTGCTGTTGCTGTTGGGTTTCATTCTGTTATTGATTGTGGATCTTATTCTTCTTTTGATGGAACAGGTCTTCATGGCAAAGCAGCAGCAGACTCTGCTTCTGGGTCTCTTGATTTTTTTAAAGAAACAGGCGGCTATGGAGGCCAAGTGCAGGCCTCTTCTTTCTCTGTCTCTGCGTCACAGGAAATGGCAGACACCAGCAGCAACCCCAATCCAAGGAGCCCAAAGATGAGGAAGCTTCTTCAGGAGAAATGGAAACGCTACCAGCCGCCTGGTCCAAACTGCAACGGAAACTTCCCTTGCAGTCCGCCCAACACTACCATACTGGATGATCCCTAGACTTATGTATTGCAATCCAATACTTCTGGTCATTGGAAGCTCTTTCCCTTCTAAATATGTTTGCGACTTTGTTTCCCTATCTGATAGTATTGGCAGCTAAGGCCGTTCTCATGTACTGTACCAGTGTACAGTGCAAGTTTGTCTTGGATCTCTCGGTTATGCTGATAATAAATGTATCGCTGCTGTTTTATGATGATTATTATTATTATTATCTTTGGGTTTCTACAGTAACAACTCCGCATAATGCTGTAATTCTTAAGGCTTCTTGAAATTTGTTCATGGTTAGGTTTTCAGGCTTTGTCAGGATGTGTTGGTCGATCTCTATGATGATAAACTTCAGTTTCGTCTTTCAAAATTGTAACACTTCAACTGTATACAGTTATTTTGATACAATGATGCCTGTATCAATTTTCAAACCTTCAAGCGGATTCTGATCGAACATTTAATTTATTAAATTATATTATATTTATATTGATTTTTTAAGCTCTGTATTGTTTATTACTTGAATGCCAAAACCGCTTCGCGGGGTAACTCGACCTGGTTGTATTGGAAAATCCATGAATTTGAGGTGTAAGCATGAGAGTTTTTGGTAGTACCGGTGAACCAGGTGGCCGGTCGATCCAGCCAGTCGGAATGATTTCATTTACAGTTTCCCCCTATATTGGAAATACGAATCCAATTCTGGTTGTGAACTGAAATTACCGGATTTCAAGCCATTCATCCGAAAATGTGATGTCATACGTTATCAACCTCATTCTATTACGATAATCGATGGCGCTGCAGGGCTGTTTGGGTCAGCCTGACAAACAAGCAGTCCCAGTACGCGCTTCTTTCCAATTTTAGGAAACCCGTGTTTCCCGGAGCTGGTCGTTCCCCGGCTAAAGGAAAGCCCTGCCCTCACCACAAGAGACATCCCAATCCAAGCCATGGCTAGCACCGGCTGGCGTTACGACATCCCAATGTGTGAATTCACAAGTTGTTGGGAAATTGCAACTATCCACATGTGGTAAATATAACTGTTCTATTTTTCTAAATATAACTGTTCTATTTTTCTAACATGGACGATTTTTATTCTCACACCCATTTATTCGGATCCGATCCGATCCAATTTTTCAATGGATCCGATCCGATCCAATTTTTCAATGGATGACTTTCACCTTAACTTTGCTGGGAAGCAAGGGTTTATGCGCTGCTGCAGGACGTTATCAGGTGCAGAAGTGGAGCAGTGGCTGTGCCAACAGAGCTGCGAGCTGCATGAGCGGTCATGGATAGTGACGCGCGGGCAAGGGCCGCACGCACAGAGCCACGCAGAAACAGCAGAAACAGCAGCAATAGCAAGATTAGGAACATTCACAACACAGGCCCCAAATGCTTGACCTAAATGTGTTGCTTATTGCCGTCCTCGCTATAGAAGTGGGCCTAAACTTTTTTCCCTCCATTTGCCGTTTCACACATTCAATTCGTTGCAGACCGCATTTAATCATTTAATTTGTGACAGATGCAAGAGAATAAAGTATTGTATCCTTTCATATCTTAACCATAAAATTAAAAAATAAAATCAAAGGAAATGAAACTTGTTAAAAACGTTTCAGTTTGCTCCGAAATATTCATAGGGAAAGGCGTTTTGAAACGGGATCCCGTTTCCGCAACGAAAAACGCAAAACTTTATGAATCCGTTGCGTTTCTGGCAACATAGCTGTAAGGACGTCTGGCGAGAAGTTGGGTTCGTTGGGCAACGATTATTTGGGGCCCTTGAAGAACGGCCGATGAACAGAAAGAGGAACATGGATAACGCAACACTGTATAAGAAAAAGAAAAAAACAATCAGCCCAACCAAAGTTCTTCTAGAACCACGCCATTCACAGCAGCAGAGGATTATCACAAATGATAACGGAAATGATAATTCGTTCTGCCCACTGCATTTTCGGTGGATCTGGCGTGATCTACGACCATGGAGGAGGAATAACGGAGGTGCAGGAAAATCGGAAATAAGCCTGAAAATGGTGTAATCTGGGCAGAAATATGCAAATTGCAGAAAGGCGCTTCAAACGCGGGATCTGTTCAGCATTGGGGGCATAGCTCAGTTGCTGAAAATGTATCATGGAGCTGTTCTTGATGTGGATTTCATGTTCAATTCAATGCCGATGACAGATGTGTGCTTCTGCATCATATGGTTCCCAAGGAAATTCTTCCTCCTCCTCAGCCGCACTCAGACTGGCTCACGGTGTTCTCTACTGCGGCTGCCGCAATGGCATCTACCCCAACCTGAAGTTTCATCTTTACGATATGCAAATCCAAGTTCAGAATCTTTTCCGGCAACAAAAGACGGCAGCCGTATCAACAAAAAACATCAATGTATCCAAATCTAGAATTAGAAAGTTGGAAGGAAGAAAGTTGAAAGTTATGTAGATTTCGAAGGTTGTACATGCTTGGTGTCACAACCTAGAAATCCTGTTGTAGCATCGGGCACAACACGTTATTTACCTCAAGTCCGATGGTTTCATGTCAGCAGCGGTTGCAGATGGGGAGGTTGGAAATGTATGGTTAAGTTGCCGTATGGTCTCATGTTCTACGCACATAGCAGTGGAGTGTTGCCATGCTGATATAAAGTATTTATTTTAGCATAATGTTGGTCACCTCTATCCTTTTTGTTAATGGGAAGACTTAAAATACATGTTTTTCACCTCGGCAGCATGGGTTAAGAGCACCTCGGCAGCATGGGTTAATTTTTAATACAAATTGAAGCCATTTACCCTTACCAGTCAGCCATCCATTTTTGACTCTGAGGTCTCCAACTGGGCAATCCAGTTTTCCATGGTTTTTCATTGACAGTTGGTCGAAAAACAAGAGCTGAACATAAAATATCCGCACAGCAGCATGAAGTAGCACTATTAAATAAAACCTGGCCAAATTAACATTAATTATCTCATTTTTATTTCATTTTTACCTAATTTCTGTAACTCTTGCACACATCCCACACATAATGCACAGTTTGACTATTGACATTTTTGGTGACAATGCAGGCATAGTTTGACTACTATGCCTCTGACATTTTTGGGGAGAATGCATACATTCTACTTTCATGTGCATACGCCATGGCACTGTAATACATGCTTCATGGTTTTTATTTTCAGCAAAATCGTGTAAAACTAACGGATGAGCTCCGCGTAATTCGACCGTAATTGACAAAAAATATTCGTGGGTCGCATGCACAAGCGCCACCTTATTCCCAAACTACGTTCAAATAAGACTGCGGTGTGACGTGGTTCATGTAAATAGTCATCCCCAATCTACCTTATTGTTTTTAATTTAAATTTCTTCAAAAAGTAGAAACACCCTTTATTGGTGGAGACAGCAGACGTGCGTGAATTAGCCGTTGCAAAGCTGTGTTCACGTTAAAAGATGTCATCAGTAATGGCATAGATTGAAAAATTGGATAAGATTCGTAAATCAGAATAAATCGGTATAAGAATTGGATTAAAATTGTCAATATTAGTAAAATAGACTAATCATATCCACTTATATTAGTAGCAGCATTTTTCAATTTTTTCCTTCTAAGAGTTCGGTTTAGAGTGGAAAATAAAATATAGAAATTTTAGTTTTTGGTTGGTATCAAACTTAGTAATAAACAATATATTAAATTTAAAAAATCAATAAAAATATAACCTTATTCATTAGCTTAAATCTCCCATCCAATTTTGAATTGCTTGTTGCCTTGATTAATCACATATTTTACAAACTATAGTGGAACTGTGACATTGATGAACAAAAATGCATTATTGATAGTTGCTAAGGTGGAGTCGTAAATGACGACCCAAACTTATCCTAAATAAACAGGTCTATGGAATACGTCAGGGCTATGTACAATCCAGTCGAACTACCAATCCAACTTTGTATTGGGAGCATAACCCTTACCCACGCGACTCTTATCCAACTTTATTTTGGTAACATAACCTTCACCTGGCCACACGACTCTTTAGGTACACGTGGAACGGGCCCACCTATTCAACGGCATCCAAATTTTAGTGGAATATGAATCCTCCATGAATCGATAAACTCTGGGTCATGGTTCGATAAAGATTCCGGCTCTTTTGAGACGTGGAATGAGCCGGCATCAAATTTCATCCAAATTTTGACTACTGCACTCTTAATGATTCGATAAAGCACTGGAATCAAGGTGCACTCAAATTTTTACTGCTCTTAGAATCTTTCGAATATCTTTCCTAATTCGATAAAGATTCGGCTCTGTTGGAACGAGTCGGCATCAAGTTTCATCCGCTGCACTGCACTGGCATCAAGTTGCATCCAAATTTTGACTGCTTAATGAGCTTAATGAGCCGATAAAGAGCCGATAAAGCACGGGCATCAAGTTGCGTCCAAATTTTGACTGCTGCACTGTTTGGCCTCATAGAGCTTCTGGGTTTCTTGGTTATAAAGAAATGGAGACCAAATGCAGGCTTCACGACTAGCAGTGAAGGAGTAAAGAAGAAGAGAGTGAGAGACGCATCATAGCCATGGAAAAGGTTAAGCTCATGATCTTCCTTCTCCTGCTGCATACTGTTGTTGTGGCTGCTTCTGAGACGGATTCTGGGTTTCAGTCTTATCCTGACGATGAAACAGGTCTAGATCATCCTGGCAATACAAACGCTTTTGGTTTGGCTCCTGTTATTGTTGATTGTGGATTTTATTTTTCTTTGGAGGAAATAGGCTGTTATGGAAAAACTTCTGATTTTGTTGTTGCTGTTGGGTTTCATTCTGTTATTGATTGTGGATCTTATTCTTCTTTTGATGGAATAGGTCTTCATGGCAAAGCAGGAGCAGACTCTGGGTCTCTTGATTTTTTAAAAGAAACAGGCGGCTATGGAGGCCAAATGCAGGCTTCTTCTTTCTCTGTCTCTGCGTCACAGGAAATGGCAGACACCAGCAGCAACCCCAATCCAAGGAGGACAAATACGAGGAAGCTTCTTCAGGAGAAATGGAAACACTACCAGCCGCCTGGTCCAAACTGCAACGGAAACTTCCCTTGCAGTCCGCCCAACAAAAGCATACAGCATGATCCCTAGACTTATGTATCGCAATCCAATACTTCTGGTCATTGGAAGCTCTTTCCCTTCTAAATATATTTGCGACTTTTTTCCCCTATCTGATAGTATCGGCAGCTAAGGCCGTTCTCATGTACTGTACCAGTGTACATTGCAAGCTTGTCTTGGTTATCCTGATAATAAATGTGTCGCAATTGATTTTCTAATCCAATTTATTCAGATTTTCTAATCCGATTTATGAAAACGCAATTGATTTGCCCGATCCGATCCGATTTTTGATCCGATTTTTCAATGTATGACTTTCACCTTACCTTTGCTGGGAAGCAAGGGTTTATGCGCTGCAGGACGTAGACTGTATCAGGTGCAGAAGTGGAGCAGTGACTGTGCCAACAGAGCTGCGTGAGCGGGAGGCAGAGCGGTAATGGATATTGATGCGCGGGCAAGGGTGGCAGGCACAGAGCGATGCACTGGGGCAGCAGGCACACAGTGCCTTACGGCTACGCGGCCATCTGAAATTTCTAATTTGCTTTTATCGTATCTACGCAGTTACCATTTTTGAGTCAGTAACCCTCAGGAAATTTCCGATTTCATTTCCGAAATTTCAGCACTTCATGAAGCCTTGGAAAATTTATATTTCGGTTTCCAACCTATTTCTAGATAAAACCTGATTTTAATTCTTTGATTTGAAGAAGGGCAGAATCTGCTTGTTAGCTTTTTATTTATATATCATGAAGTTATAGGCCCAGTAATGCGTAGTATCAGTTTTAATTTATAAGAATAAATGAACACAAATCACCCCACCTGAATGTCTGTACCAAAAATTTGTCATGCTATAATTATCCGAATTCTATGCCGTGACCTTTGGTTTCATTTGGGAAATTTTTCAGCATATGTTTGGATTTTGGGCCTGTTTTTGTCTCTGGTTTTGTTTCTGTCTTTGGTTTTGTTCCGAAGTTAGTGAGAATGGAATTATAGGATATTGCCGGAATTCTCAGGTCTCTGTAAGGACGTCTGGTCAGAAGTTGGGTTCGTTGGGCAACGATTATTTGGGTCCCTTGAAATCCATCAAGATTTGTGGGAGGAACGGCCCATGAACGGAGAGAGGAACATGGATAACGCAACACTGTAAAAAAAAAATCAGCCGAACCAAAGAAATGCTGGCCTGTTCTTCTAGAATCGCATGTTCAGCCATGTCATTCACGCAGCAGAGAATTATCACGAATGATAACGGAAATGATAATTAGTTCCGTCCACTGCATTTTTGATGGATCCAGCGTGATCTACGGCCATCGAGGAGGAATAACGGAGCCGCGGGAAAATCGGAGATAAGCCTGAAACTTCAGGATAACGGCTGTGGGTGGGAGGATGTTTGTGCAGACTTGCAGAAAGGCGCTCCAGACGCTGGATCTGTTCAGAATTTGGGGCATGGCTTGATGTGGATTTCATGTTCAATGCCGATGACAGATCTGTGCTTATGCATCTTATGGTTCCCAAGTTAAATTCTTCCTCCTCCTCAGCCGGACTCAGACTGGCTCACGGTGTTCTGTACTACGGTCCGCAAATATACAAATCCAAGTTCAGAACCTTTTCCAGCAACAAGAAACGGCAGGATGAATCGGTCGGTAATGGCGGTGGTGGTGGCAGGCGGCCAAGATGTTTTCTCTTCGATCAACAATGGCAGGGCCACATGGAGGTTTCGCACTCACGTGTCCTGTGCTGGGCTAGGGTTTGAGTTGGGATACATTGGTGATGATGTGGTGACGTGTGAAGGCGAATGTGCTCACGATGACGCCATCTTGTTTGTAAGTTACGTTAACCTATTGTATAGTTACGTCTACTACTGTTAAATATTTGGTTATTTTATTTTATTGAAAAACACAAAAAAAAAATGTTTAATATTTCTTTATTTTCTTTGTTCATGGTGTTTGGCTTTCACTTTCTTTGGTTTTGTGTGTAGGTTTCAACCAGAGTGGAAGAGAGGCGGAAGGTAAGGCGGCAGCAGGGGAAGGGGTAGGGAAAATCAGAACCGATAAAACCTTCACCATAGTACCATAGTTAGAGGAAAGAGAAGGGGGTTTAGCCTAGGCAAGGAGGTCCCAAGAATCCTTTCTTTGGGATTTTTTTATTGAACTAGTCATGAAGGTACTTTTGGAAGGAGTTTGGTGAGGGGCTGTGAATGGATCCAAGAGCTAGTGGGTGCAGACTTATTGAAGGATGCCCTTGCTGGAGGCATTGGCAAACAAGCTTGTCCAAGCATTTATTTGTTTTGCTAATCAGATTTGGTGCTCAATTTTGAACTAAGTCTTTTGCTAAAGCTTGTTATTTGTTATTCCTCCAATTGAGAGCTTTAATCTTTGTTGTATGATAAATGCTTCAAATATAAAGTCTCTGTTTGTAAGCTTGTTATTTGTTATTCCTCCAATTGAGAGCTTTAATCTTTGTTGTATGATAAATGCTTCAAATATAAAGTCTCTGTTTGTATTAGAAGTTTATGAGTTTTTAGTCACTTTAAACTTTCATTTGTTGAGCTTGTTTAATGAACAACCATTTTATTTTACCAAACAACTATTTCGATTAAATTTCCCTGTCAAAGTTATTTAAAATTATTAGTGTTATTTTTACCTTTTAAAGCACCATGTTGCCCTTTTCAACTAAAACTATTTTTGGGTTTTTGTACCCATATGAGAGGCACCCTAAGCAATAGTCTTTTAAAACAGGTTTTTCATGGGTGGTAGGGTAACCAAAATTTATGCAGGCTAGCTTATGTATGTATATGGGTCTCAAAAGCCTTATCATAAGTAATATCTTAATTTCTTCTACCAAAACAAGAAAATATTAAATTGAAGTTTCTAGATCTTGGAGAGGGACTTGTACAATGGGGATGGATATACTAATTTCATTGCCATAAAATCTTAGTAAGTTTCTCTTAATTGACCCATGATTCTATTTGAGATAACTATTCCTTTGTCTTTGATTTTTGTTATTAAAATCCTCCTATCCAGTGTCACTTTATAAATTCTAAATAAAATATAGGACCTCATACTCATTCATTATCTGCATTAAACCATTTTTAGAAATGTTCTATATATGCAATATCTTATAATGTAGCACATGTGTTTCATATATGTTTCTAAAGTATTTTGTAAACAATAGAACTAACTTTTTCATTGTCATTTTATCATCATCAAAGTTGCAACTTGGTTACGTTTCTAAAGTATTTTGTAAAAGATAGAATTACCTTTTTCATTGTCATTTTATGATCATCAAAGTTGCAACTTGGTTCTCCCCGGCTAAAACAAAGAGACTACAAAAATACAACTTAAAAATTAATAAGAATTGAATAATTTGTATGTCAAATCAAGTTTGTAGAAGTCAGCATATCGATAAAGCCAATGCTTTAACCTTCGGTTCGAAGCGTGGGCGTCCTTGACGGGTGGTCCCCGNCATTGCCATAAAATGGTTTGGCTCTGACTTGCTCTATGGGCTTTAGCGGGGCCGAGTTCCCCCAAATGTCGAAACCCGGGGTCGAAACCCGGGGCCCCTGACTGATATATATGGCGGCACATACCCGCACTTGATAATGGACGCGTGTTTGGATAACAATATACCCGAAAGACAACATTATGAAGGAAGGGAAGCCTTCATATAATGCCAGGGCAGGGCAGTTTCTTCATATAAGCTGCAGTGAAAGCAGCATGAAATTCTTTATCAATATTAATTATCATTATCAATGTTATCTGTATGTTTTAAGGAAAAGTCTACAAAGTCCATAACTGCAAAATGATAAGCATTTGTTACAAAAATAATAATATTAATTATTAGGTTGAAATATTTGATCGTACTGGTCGGAAGGACAATTATAGGAATTAATGTCTTCCAATATTAAAAACTATGTACCAAAAATGAACAGATTTACATATTTTATGAAACATAGACGAACAAATATCTTCCTCTCAAATGTTAAAAACCTTGCATCATTGTGTGCCATTGTGGGCCATTATAGTGCACCTGCAGCTTACGCCGAAATCCTGTCACAGCAACGACATCATCATCAACATCAGTTTCCCGTCAGAGAAAGCTCTTTCACATGGGCATTGTTCGTCTACGGCCACGGCCGGGTTCAACAGTAGTTTGTTCAACAGTAGTTTGCTCTTCGAGAAAGCTCCACGGAGAGATCAAAATCGGCAAGCAGATTAACAAATCAGTATGACTAATTCAAGGTACAAAATGCACACTAATTCAAGGTGAAAAATTGCGTTTTGTGCTGGTATCAGAAAGACCTGTGTTTTCTCATTATCCATTGTAAAGGCTTGGTTTGTTTTAAAAATTCTAAGTTCATATAAAAGCTTGGCTTGTTGAAAAATTCTAGGTTCATATAAAATAGTTTAAGAATAAAAACTTGAACCTTTAAAATTTGAAATGTATACTGCTATGCTACTTGGCTAAATGAAAGTGAAATCTATTTTCATTTGTTATTTGCTTGATTTTTTCATTTGTTTTGTAGTTATTTTGTTGGGTCGTCAGATTTGGAGCAGTTTATTTCACCTGCGATCTCCCTTGACGTACAGTGACCATGCATCTTCACCGCAACCCGTATAAGCGATTGCTACTCAATCATGCAACCATGGCATTCATAGGGTGAAATAATAAATAATAGTGGATGAAATTTTGTTAACTCCTACCCAACACCATTTTCTTTGATCTGCAATGTCGCGCTTTCATCTGCAGTCCGTGCTGCAATGAAGTCATCAGAGTTCAACCATGCCAATTGCTGTTGTACTGTGTTTACAACACGGAAAAGAATTGAAGATTTTATAGTTGCAAATCAGCAATGCCGTGCTCTCGAATTTGCAATGCAGGCTGTGAAAAATTGAAGATTTTACAAAGTGATTTTACAGTTACAGATCTGCAATGTGGAACTTTCTGATCTGTAAGCAAGTTTTAATTGTAATCAAGTGTAAAAAGCTAAAATAAAAGGCAGATTTTACGGATGTCATTTAACAAAGCTTTTTTTTTTTTTTCTTTTTACAGTTTTTTAAATAATTCTGGGAAAAAGGATTGTGTTACACAGACACAAGAATCAACCTTGAGATAGCTAGGCTGCATTTATATATTAACTACATGTAGCCCAAGGGGAGGTGCTTATTTCAAAAGCCAAACCGGAGATTGTCTAACATAGTAATTCTTAAAAGAGATGTTATTTAAGTTACATATCCCTATTCTTTTCAGCCTAAGAGAGAAAGCACCTTTCAAACTACTAACAAGGCAAACATTTTTACATCTCATCAAAAAGAGATGCCATTAATAAAATAAAAAACAGTTATAATTTCAATGTGGTTGTTGGGTTCATGTATGCTAGAGCACATCAGGCACCCATGATTGTGCATGCCATTACCAATGGAAGTGGCTGCCATTACAGCAATAATAAGTGGCTTGGTCACTCATTCACTTCACGAAGTCCATAAAACTGAGACTCTGTGCCTTTTGTGGCTAGGTTTTTGGCCAATTCCACACTTTCACGATGGAAACAAAGATATGTAAGATAATGATTGTGCAGAAAATGTTCCACAGTGGATATCCATTTGATGTAATTCAAGATCAAAATGGGCAACCAATGCCATGATAACACGAAGGGAGTCCTTAGATACAGGAGAAAAGGTCTCCTTGTAATCTGTTCCCTCTTTCTAAGTGAACCCTTTAGCAACAAGTCTAGCCTTATATCTTTCAATGTTGCCCAATGAGTCTTTCTTAGTCTTGAAGACCCATTTAGTCTTGAAGACCCATTTGCATCCAATGGCTTTTACACCATCAGGCAACTTGACAAGATCCCAAACTCCATTAGATGAAATAGAGTTCATTTCATCTTTCATGGCATCATACCACAAGTTAGATTCCTTACTGCTCATGGCTTGTGAAAATGTTTTGGCATCATTTTCAGCTCCTATGTTGTAGTTAGATTCCTATAGATACATCATATAGTCACTAGGAATCGCTGATGGCCTTACTCTAGTAGATCTTCTTAATGTTGGTTCATCATCCTCTTGAAGATCATGATGTTCAACAAGTTTTTCAACAGGTTATGGTATTTGTTGTTCAGCTAGATCTACTACTTCTTGATCAGTAGTTTGTGGAACTTCAATGACTGGTTGTTGTTCAGTACACATTTGTGCTCTAGGCGTATTGTGCACAATAATCAGTCTATCATTTGAAATAGTGGGTTGAGTGTCTATATGATCTATCTTAGGAACAATGTTCCAAGATCTATTACTCCCACTAATCAAGTCATTCTCAAGAAATTTAGCATTCCTTGATTCCACAAACCTAGTAGTATGTGATGGGCAATAAAATTTATATTCCTTAGATCATTCAGCATATCCAACGAAATACCCACTTATGGTCCTTGGGTCTAGCTTCTTTTCTTGTGGATGATAGACTCTTACTTTAGACGGGCATCCCCAAACATGTATATGTCACAAACTCAATTTCCAACCTTTTCATAATTCAAATGGTGTCTTTAAGACAACCTTGGTTGGAACTTGGTTTAATATATACATTGTTGTCTTCAGAGCTTTAGTCCACAAGGATTTAGGAAGCTTGGAGTTGCTAAGCATACTCTGCACCATGTTCAATAATGTTCGGTTTCTTCTTTCTACCACACCATTCTAGTCTGGAGAACTAGGCATAGTGTACTGGGCAACAATCGCATGCTCTTGAAGAAACTTAGCAAATGGACCAGGTGCTTGTCCATCATCAGTATATCTACCATAGTATTCACCACCTCTATCAGATCTCACTATCTTTATTTGCTTACTGCATTATTTTTCTACTTCAACCATAAACACTTTAAAGGCATCTAAAGCTTTGCTCTTGTTATGAAGCAGGTAGAGATACATATATCATGAGTAATCATCAATAAAGGTAATGAAACACTTTTGACCATACGCATTCATATCTGGACTACAAATATTTGTATGTATGATCTCTAATATGTCTGAACTCCTCTTGGCATCTTTCTTTGACATATTGGTTTGCTTTCCCTTTATGCAGTCCACACAAGTGTCAAAGTTCATAAAATCCAGAGTACTAAGTACTCCATCATTTACTAATCTATTTATTCTTTCAATAGAGATATGTTCTAATCTACGATGCCACAACATAGAGGATTCATCATTCATAATACATCTCTTAATGCCAGCATGAACATGCATAAAAGTATAAGAAGTTTCATTTTGTAAATTAATTTTGAAAAGATCATCTGTCAATGTACCATTTCCAATAAGTTCAAATCTATAATATAAATTGAATATAGTGTCTAAAAAATTAAAGGAAAATCCCAATGATACAAGCCTTGAAACAGAAATTAAATTCCTTGAAAAACTTGAAATATAAAATGTCTTTTCCAATTCTAAAACAAAACCACTACTTAAAACTAAAATGCATGTTCCGATTACTTCCACATGTCAGTGCATCTTGTTGCTTGAATAGATGCATGACTCACTTCCCATTAGCTTCCTTAGGTTTTTCATGCCCTACAAGGAATTGGTAACATGGATTGTAGAACCAAAATCAATCCACCATGTGTCATGGCCAACATCAACCATATTAGATTAAAAAAAAAAAAACAAGTGAGAGTTGAGTACCTTTTTTTTCAAGTCATTTTTGATATTTAAAACAATCCTTCTTTATGTGCCCTTTCTTTTTGTAGAAAAAACATTTGAATTCTTTCTTAATATTAGCTTGTGCAAGCAATTTGACCTTCCACTTGTCTTTGGCTTGTCCTTTATTCTTTCCTTGTGTAGCTAAATGCACACTCTCTTTTGCTTCCATAGCAAGTCTCCCCTCTTCTTGCACACACATGGTCATTAGTTCATTGATTGACCATTTGTCCTTATGTGTGTTATAAGAAATCTTAAAGGGTCCATACTACAGTGGAATTGTGTTTAAGATATAGTGCACAAGGAAATATTCTAACATCTTAATCTCAAGTGTTTTGAATTGAGCTACTATATCTCTCATTTGCATGATGTGCTCACACACACCATAAATTTTAGTGAGCTTCATGGATGAGAACTTCATTATCAAGGTGTTGGCCAACACCTTGTTCGATGACTCAAGTTGTTCATTGATGGCCTTTAACAAAGTGCACACATTGTCATACTGTTCCAGTGAACCACGCATACCAGCTGAGATCTTGGTTTTTATGAACATGACACAAAGGCTATTAGATCACTCCCATATTTCATAATTACCAATATAAATGGATGGCTAATTACTGTAATGGCAGGTAGTTCATCCTTACGGATAGCATAATCAATGTTGATCCAGCCTAAATGAAGAAGAATTTTCTCCTTCCACACATTATAATTATCACCCTTTAATTCAGAAATGTCACATTTAGTTGTACAACTGCATAATTAAACTTTCTTGTCACTAAATTTGAGGTTAAAATACCATAAGACATGTTTACAAATGTAAATCATGAAAAATATGAATCAAATTACATAAAATTGCTTGTGGGTTAAATTTTAATTCAAACATATTCATATATCTTTATGATGAAACTATTAAACTATATTCCTTTTCTTAATCCCTGTGGGTAAATTAAGAAAAATAATTTAACATATCATTCTAATTAATCATATTACATACAACAAAAATTACTGTGGGATAAAATTTATCATATTACATATGATTAATCACAATTTTAATGTTGTCTACCATATGTGATCCAAAAGCTCTTAGTACATAATTTTGCATAATTAAAGATGTTGTGGCCACTCTCTAATTATACAAAATTATATAGATCATTTGTTATAATTCATATGTAAAAAATGATGCATACATATACAAAAATATCCATAAAATTGATAAATTACCAAATTCAACATGGTATAAACATAATTTTATCAAAATATTGAAAAAATTTGTGGTATAAACATAATTCATTCAATTATTCCACCCTAGGTGCCCAGGTGAAGGCCAAAGCACCAAAAAAAAAAACCCTATAGAATGATGCTAATTCATTGGCCACCATGAAAAAACACTAGAAATCATAATAACAATGATGAATGCTGGATACACAAGCTGGAATGGAAAAAGTGCATACATAATTCACAAAATCTAGCTATGTGCAGAGGGAATAAACAAACATCTATTAGCCTTAAGACTACTCAAGTTAAACCAAATCGTGCTCAACCTTTGAAAAAATTTACATAATGACAACTATTGCAGGCCAACAAAGCGTATAAATATTAAAAAAAAACATTGTTTCCAAATTGCACTATCATCAAAAACTGCATCAAAACAAAGATCTAACACTTTGATTCCAAATGTAAGATAATGATTGTGCACAAAACCCAGATTGCACAAAAAATCAAAGTACAGAATGTGGAACCAAATGACACAAGAAATTCACAGGCATAAATAATTGGAAATGCACAATTCTTGAGCAAATGGAACTGACCTCCAACCATTGAGGTCCAACCATTGATGCCTCAGATTAAATTTGGAATTTTGATTCTTCTTTCACACGAGCGCTCTACAACGATGGTGTATGCAATCTTCAAGTGTTTGTAAAAGGGACTAAAACTACAATCCTGCTGTGATTCGTGGTGCCTTTGTTCTCCCATCAAGAATGATTTTATAGGTCATAGGATTGTTTTCCACAAGAGACCCAATGCCCATGAGTAAAAAATACGTTATCGAATATGGAGACCACCTTGATGCATTAACCAACTCATAAAAATGCATTAGTGGGTATGGTGGCCACTTTCATGCATTAACTAACCCATAAAACATGTTAGTGGGCATGGTGGCCACTTTCATGCATTAACTAATGCATAAAGCATGTTAGTGGGTAACACATGTTGCAAGATAAGCTCTCTATAGTTTAATATCTAAGCTTCTCTCCTATTTTGTACTTCATTGCTCACTGCTATTACTGCCATTGCTCACCACCTTTGGTGCTACAATCATTGCTTGTTGCCATTGCTACTGCTACCACTACCTAGGCTACTCCACTATCCTCGTTCCACTACACCTTCACTGCAAGATATGATAATTTTTAAAGGGATATGATAATATTTAAAGGTAGATGGAATAGTAGGAAGCATTTAGAATAATAGGTAAGAAGTTGTGGATTCAAGTTTTTTCTTGATGATTTTAATTTTTGTTATAGAAAAACACTTAGAATTGTTCACAAAGAGTACACTATGTATGATAATGTATGCATGCCTCTATTCTATGGTCACATGCTTTATGTTGCCTCTATTAGTTATTGTGAATAGTGAAAACATTTAATGGCATTTATTTCAATTGTCTAGGGAATAAAAAGTGGAAACTAAGTGTGTCCATTAGCACCACCATCACTCCCCACCACTGTGCAACAAGAGAGGCATTTGGCAAAGATGGAAAAAAGATAATTTCTTAAAATAATATGTATTAAAAGTTTAAATATTAGGTGGTTTAAATTTTTAAACAACCCGGATTAGGTTAGATGGTAGTAATTAAGATAAAAATTATAAAGTTAAGTATGGTAGTATTGGGATTTTGATAAGTTTTTTTCCTTTTGTTTTTTTTTTCCACTTTACTTTAAAAGTTTCCATAACAACCCTAAAATTTTAACTACATAACTTTTGAACTAGAAGCCCATTTTAGGCGGGTGTCACACAACCAAAAAATGAATAATAATATTAAAAACATATAAAGAGTACAGACGAGAGAGTCTATAGAAAAAGCTTAACTGTTTTGGGAATGCATTTTTAGATTTTCATCCATACAACCAATCTTTAAAAACCTCTCCTTTAGGGTAGGAAAAGGGTGAGGCCTTGCCCTTATTTAAAGTGGCTCTCATGGGTTTTCACTTATTACTAAAAGGTTTCTTTTAAAGAGAAGAAAAAACCTCTCTTTAAAGAAAAAAGAATAAGAATACATCAATTAGAGATAAAGAACAAATAGCAACAAAAGCTAAAAGCTTTTCATCTTTGAGCCTCCAAAACAAAAATAAATTAATATTGTAGAAAACAAATTAATTGTTTAGCTTTTAGTAGGAGCTTTTTTGCTTGAAGTTGTAGCTGAAAAGCAACATCTTTAAGAATATAGTATTGACACCTAAAGAGAGGTCATATTTATGCTTTTGCTATTGGAAAATTATTGCACATCAAAGTTTCCAAATAGAGTAGAGAATAAGTAGTTGAAGACAATTCCAAATGCAAAAAAATAAAGTAGACAAAGCATGCTAATCACAAAAAATGACTTCATTGATGCTTGGTTGAAAGTTGTTACAAATTTTGTATGTTTATTTCTAAGCATGTTGAGTAATAGGACATTAAAAAAAACATAAGAAAATGAGTATTCACTTCTACAAAAGGACATTGAGGATAAACATTTCTCATGTGTTTAAGACAAGTGCCAATAGGGGGGTTTTGGAACTTGAAATAAGTGAAACATAGGAACATCCCAAGATATATAGTCTAATTAGAACTTTGTATAGCTTAGCAAGGTTTGTAGATGAGCGAAATCCTAACCTCTTAGAGTAGCTATGCCCAGGCTTGAACCCAGGTCTTCAACTTGAGAAACATGCACCTTACCATCACTCCAAATGATGATCCTTACCTTAATGAATAAGATACCATAAAAAATATGGATTTTAGGAAATGTAGAAGCTCTCCAAATATCTTTCATTTTCCTCATTCTAAAGTGTGATGATAACTGCATTTTTAGGCCTTATTGAATTTGTTATACCATATTTGCCATCATTTCAAAAAATATTTGGAAAAACCTGATGCAAATTGTTGTCAACTTTAAATAAATTCTTAATATTAGAAATTAATTTTTTAAAATTCTTTTTCATCTTTCTATTTAAACTATAGAAGCTAGAAGCTTTATTCCAAGTAATCCATTTATCATGCACACACAGACAAAAAATTGTAGTACTACCAAATTTGCTTCAAGTGGTACACAATTTAGATACATTAATAGCCTAAGCTCCTTCATTAAAGAAAGCCACCATGGGCTAATTTTCTTAAGCATATCTTTTGAAAGTGTAATATGATTGCAGTTCCAATATTTACTAAGCTTACACCATGTCTTCCAAATATGTTAAGGAATTAGAGAACTAGGAATAAAAATGGCTTGAGGAAAAAAAAAAAGACAATAAAGAAAATTATTAAAATATCAACTGTTATCATCCTTCAATTTTCTTTGCATAAGTTTGTTTCTTAAAAGAAGCATCCAAACATCATCTTCATTATTAGACTTTGCAATCCATTTTGTTGCAATAGAAATACCCTGGTTATAATAATTAATGAGGCCAAGTCCTCCATATTTCTTGCTACTAGTGCAAATATCCCAAGCAACTTTAGAAAAACCTTTTCTATGTTTCTTAGCAGACGAAAGAAACCAATAGATAATACAATCAATTTTCTCATAAGAAGTTTTAGAAGAACCCCCAACAAGAATAATAAACATGAGTTGAATAAATTCGTTGCTTAATAACTAAAACTTTGCTAGCAAGAGTGAGTGTTTTTTTTTCATTTATCAAGCTTCTTTTCAATTTTGTCAACCACATAATTCTATAAAATAGTAAGATTAGGCTAAAAGGAAAAAGGTATTTCTAAAATTTTGAAGATAGAATCTTTTTTCAAGATTTTTCAAAGCTTGAGAGTAACCCACTCATTAATATTGTCATTACAATAAACAACAAATTTTGCCAATTAATCTGAGAGCTAGATAACATGCAATAATGCTCCACTCTAGTCAAAAGAGTATTAATATGTTGCAGAGATTTGTTAATCATTAAAATAAGAATCATCTATAAAGTGCATGTTAAGCAATTGCGCATCTTAATCATTAATTAAAATTCCCTTAATGAAATTCCTTTGTAGATTATAATACAGATTATGGGAAAGAAAATATGCAACAAAAATAAAAAGATAAGGAGCTAGAGGATAACCTTGACGAATAGGCTGTGGAAGAAAAAAGAAGGAACTTAATTCAAAATTAGTAGCAGCTTGAGCTTTAGCATTAATGAGCAGGATACAAATAAGTCAAATAAAATAATCATGAAGTCAAATGAGAAGGATACATATTGTTGCATGAAGAAAAATTGCAGATAACATAACTAGACCAACTCTCCAAAACAATAAAAAAATATATCCTCATTGCCATAGCAGTAATGGTTTCTATTTTCTAGATTTATGGTGCACAAGAATGCAATAAAATGTGAGAGTGAAATCTCTTTTACTAAGTAGAAACTAGAAGTGAGCGATCTTCCTCAAACTACAAAGCGTATAAATATTTTTTTTTTTTTAAAAAACACTATTTCCAAATTGCACCATCATACAAAATCGCATCAAAATAGAGATCTAACACTCCAATACCAAATGTAAGATAATGATTGTGCAAAAAACCAGATTGCACAAGAAATCAAAGTACAAAATGCAGAAGCAAATGACACAAGAAATTAACATGCATAAATAATTGGAAATGCATAATTCTTGAGCAAATGGAACTGACCTCCAACCATTGATGCCTCAGATTAAATTTGGCATTCTGATTCTTCTTTCACACGAGCACTCTACAACGATGGTGTATGCAATCTTCAAGTGTTTGTAAAAGGGATTGAGACTACAATCCTATTGTAATTCGTGGTGCCTTTGTTCTCCCATCAAGAATGATTTTATAAGTCATAGGATTGTTTTCCATAAGAGACCCAATGCCCACAAGTAAAAAATATGTTATC
>MNCI01018832.1:0-23286 GCA_015680685.1 Gnetum montanum
TAAACTCTTGAGTTGGGTCATGGGTTCAATTTTAGTAACATTAATATATACAATTTTTACTTAAGTTTCATTAAAGTTTTGTGTTAGCTATTTATCATAAGGTAACATATAGTTATCTAGTATTGGTTACAATAATTTCTATGACACCTTTTCATTTTAGAAAATAATAATATCTTCACCTTAAAGAAGGAAAATTTTTTAATCATTTCAAAATTTGGTTCTTTTTCTTAATTGTTCTTTCTTCAAAAGTATTTATTTTATAATTGTTAAAAATAAGGTTCATTAATAGAAATAATAGCAAGATGCTTGTTTGAGCTTGGACATATGCACAAGAAAAGAGGTTTGCCTTTTGCTAATCTAACAAGTTTATTGAGGCCCAACTTAATGGGATGATAACTGAGCTTCTAGGTGATGGCCCTTTAATAATTTTTGAAAATTAATTTTCAACTAATGTGTGGTTGGGTATTCTAAAACTTAACCACACAAGTCACAAGTATTCATGTGCAACTAGATCGTAGTTCATGGATGGGCAATGTAAGTATACTAGTAGTTAATGTTGAGTTCGTGATCATTGTCTTCTTACTTAGAGTTAGTAAAATGCAAATCCTATGGTTTAACTCTGAGTGAGGAATATAATATATTGATATTGTTTGGATTCAATCACACTAACTACCAACATGGTAAAATGCTTATAAATTCTATGTCTAAGTGCAATAAAAATATAAAGCTATTTTATCCTATTGATGATAAGCAACCATTCTAGGTTTGTTGTACATGTCCTGGGTTGATGTAACCATTACAAGGATTACCAAGTGATTTCACTACTAAGAAAATTAAGCAAAGTCACTATTGGGTTACCAAACAGTTGCACTTTATGCTAAAAACTAGTCATAGTTATTCTGTGCTTACTAATACACATTAGAAAATTAAAGGACTTAGAAAATGTAAATGACTTAATGAAAGTAAACATGATAGTAAGTAAAATTAGGCTAAGTGAGATGCTGCAATGATGAAAAACAATCTTGATCTTTATTTCTATTCATGAATTGCATCTAAGAATAATCCACTTAAATAAAGATTCCGTACAACTATTGCTCACCACACTACAGGCATTCACTCTAACTCTAAATCTAAGTCATGAAAACAAACTATAAGAATTTTACTAAGTAATAGACAAAAGTTGTTGTTTTAATACAACAATGGGTTGGTATTTATAGGCATGACCATGGCCTACTACATCACATCTACGATGACATATGTTGTGCTATGATATCATAGGTACAATATCATAGATACAATATTGTAGCCTGCATATATACATGTTTTATCATACCCTCACAACTAATTGAAAACTCATTCTTGAGTTAAAAAAAAGGAGGATAGAGTTCTATACAAAATTTGTCAGATTACATATAGACTTTGATACTGTGCCTTACATACATCATTGACTCTAATATGAATGTTGCATTATGGTTAAACTGGTGTTTACAAAATTATCATGCATCACATGATTGACACATGTGACAAAAATAAGTTAAAACAAAACAAAACAAAACAAGCAAAGCATGATGTAGTCTTCATGTTCTAGGTGGTGGAAACTCCTACATTGGCTTCTTTTCTTTATCATTCGGCTTATAAAATTTGTATCTATTTAGTAATACTTGAAGGTTTTCTTTTTTAGATCTTGGAGCATGTACCATCTAGGTGAATTCAACAATTTTTGTTGGACTCAGTAACTCTCAGGGACATGGAAACTATGGGAACATTTTTTTGGCTTTTACAAACTAAGCTACAAAGTACCTTCTTTTCTCTTTAAAAGCTCTAGCTATTTTTCTTAATTCTCGGTGATCATTCAGTCTTCTAGCTAGGTTTGTTGCTACATCCTTCTAGTTGTGATAGCTAGCTTTTACTACTTGTAACTCAGTGTTTGCTATGTGGAACTTTTGTTGCATGTCCTTTCTATCTACAAGCTCTTTCTCATATATTTCATAAACTCTAGCCACTTGCTACTTCAATTCTATTTTGGGTCTACTTGTTGTTAAGATGGCTAAGTTAGTGTGTCAAAGATTCACTAACCTCATGTACTCTATCAAATCTTCTATGTGTAGGTTTTTTTTTTGTGATGGATCTAATTTTATCTTTAGCCATTTGGATCTCTTTCTCATTGATCTACTTGTACATGCTCACTTGGACTTTGAAGTGCTTTAGTTGTTCATGATTTTTAGCCTCATATTATCACATGTTAATTGTAATTGCTAACTTTTGGTGTATGACATAAACGTCTCCCATGGATAGGATTCTATTTTCTCTAGCTAATTTTCTAATGTCAAGGTTAACTTAAGCAAATTTCTCTCTCAGTTGATGAATGCTTTCTTCCAACACATTCTTTTGCTTTTCAATGTTAGTCAAGCTTAGATTTTTTGTAGTAACTTTCTAGTTTTCTTCTTCTAGTGTAGTTAGGGCTTTGACATGAGCATATGTTTGGGCTTTTGTCACTGAAGCATTCCACACAGCCTTCTCTTTTTCCATCTTCATTTATGCATACTTGGTCATCAATTGGTCCATCTGTTTGTTCCTAAATTGTTCCAGCGGTCAAGCATAATATATGATGCAAGGTCTTGCCTTTCTGCTCTTAATGCAACCAATTCCACTTGTAGCATATGCACCTTGTTTCTAGCATGTTGTATTCTACTTTCAACCATGACTAGCTTACTCTTGGTTGAAATTAATTTCAATTACACTATAGTAATATTGCTTGGGATATCAAAAAGATTTTGCATTAGTTGTCCAGTTTGTAGTAATTAGTCCAAGATATCTTCATGTTCTTCTAGGATCATGGACATTCATGCTATGATTTCTACATATTTTACCCTAGTAATATCATCTGTTGGCATAATAGAAACATTGAAGGATTCTTTAATATGATCTATAATAAATTTTTCTACTCCTATTGCATCCTAGTGTTGCATTACTACTACTATGACTCCTTCTCCTATTTGTAACATTACTTGGAAGAATGCAACATTCCCAAGTATCTATTACATCAAATCCTCATCTTCTCTTACTTATAATAAAATTTGATCATTTGCAGGTCTTGTTGCTATAATAGGCTTGTTTGGAGGTGTAAAGGTTCTTTGGATTAGCAAGAGATTACTGTAGGTTTATGAAATATTTTTCTCACATAGCATCTCCTTTGACTTGATTGTTGAGAAAGGAAACTAGCTTTGTTTGAAGCTTATCTTGTTAGGTTCCATTTGAGAAGTTAAAACATAGACTGATAACTACTCTAATGTTGTTATCTTTTATACCCAAACACCCATATGATGTTAGCATTGATGCTTTAGGGGATGGATTTAGTTGTGTGTTGATGTAGGATAGACAGGTTGTGGCTTATGCATCTCATCAATTGAGGCCACACAAAACTAGATATCTCATGCATGATCTAAAGTTGGATGCTCTGATATTCACATTGAAGATTTAATGACATTATTTATATGGGAAGCAAGCTACTATTTGGATTGATCAAAAGATCCTCCAATATCTTATGAGTTAATTGCAATTAAACCTACGACAACATAGATAGATGGAGCTACTTGCTGACTTTGATTTTACTATTAAATATAGGCTCTGCAAGACTAATAAAATAGCTAATCCATTAAGTAGGATGGCTAGTAAGCTTAACAACTTGATGATCCAATTAGCTTTATAGGAATAGATTCAAGAGAAACAAGGACATGATCCCTGCTATCAAGAATTGAGATAAAAAATCACCTTTAATGGACCATTCTTTATGGATAGTCATGCTTTGTTACAAAGGGATGATGGACTATGTGTTATAGAAGCTCTATGATTTTAGTTGATGGATGAGGCCCACATGAGTAAATACCAAATGAATCCAAGTAGTCAAAAGATGTACCAAGGTTTATGATAGATGTATTGGTGCCTTGGTATGAAGAGGAATGTAGGAGAGGATGTATCTCGATGTTTAATTTGCTAGCAAGTGAAGATAAAGCATCATAGGCCTAGAGAATATTTGCATTTTCATGGTTTTTCTTAGTGGAAATGGGATGCCATTGGGATGGATTTTGTTATTGATCTTATGCGAGCTCATAGTGGCCATGATGCTATATTAGTAGTTATTGACTTATTAACAAAGTCTACCCATTTCCTTGCCACATGAGCATTGATGAGTGTAGTAGAGACTACACATTTCTTTCTTATAGAAATAGTGTTCTTGCATGGTGTGTCGTGATGGATTATTAGTGATAGAGATGCTCAATTCATGTTACATTTTGGCAAGCATTTTGTAATGAGATAGATATAAAGCTAAACATGAGTTTGATGTATCATCCACAAACTAATGATCAAACTAAGTGAATGAATCACATTCTTGAGGACATGTTAAGAGCTTGTACTTTATATTATAGAGATGTCTTGGATCATATGCTATTACTAGAAAATTTCTATATAATAATAGTTATAAAGAGATTTTGTGGGTAGCATCATACAAGATTTTATATGGTAGGCCATGTAGAATAGCTTTATGTTAGGATACCATAGAAGATCATTAGTAGGTGAGCACAGATCTGGTGAGGCAAACAATAAGCAAGTTTGTGAGATTTAAGATAGATTAAGAGCTATTCAAGATAGGTAAGAAGCATATGCTAATTGGCATCAAAGACCCCTAAAGTTTGGATTTGGGGATCATGTATTTCTTTGTGTTTCTCCCTTGAAGGAACTTACACGATTCAGCCTAAAAGAAAAATTGTCTCCTAAATACATTGGTCCTTTCGAGGTGTTACAGAGGATTGGAAGAGTGGCCTATCAAATAACATTACCTCCTCATTTAGCACATGTGCATGATGTATTTCATGTATCTATGCTATGATGTTATGTGCCTGATGAACATCATGTGATTGATTATTCAGGAATATAGCTACAATTTGATGTCAGATATGTTGAGAAGCAAGTAGAGATTGTTAATCGCATGTTGTGATAGCTACATAGTAAAGTTGTATCTATGGTCAATGTTTTGTAGAATAGAAATGGAGCTTTAGAATCTACTTAGGACGTGGAGACTGAGATGCACATAGCTCATTTTGAGATTTTCTAGAAGGAAGATTCTCAAGGAGGGAAGAGTATTACATCCCTTCAAGAGACATTGAGTATGGTTATAAGATTACGATTTATATATTATGTGTGTTGTCTTAATGGATTATTGGAAATGAGCTATCTTATTATAATTGCACTTTATATGTTATAATTTTGATGTCTTTACATGTTTAACTAATGTGATTATGTACACTATCCCTATGCAATGTGTTAGATAGGTGATGTTGCTAACAGGGATGTTGCATTGAGGTACAAAAGAACCTATTTGGTATGCACTTGTGCTTTATATGTAATTGCATTATTTATGCATTTGAATTATAGTGCTATGTTTTGTTATGTTTGGATAAGATTTTAGCATGTAATTGTCTAGAGTGTCTAATATAAATCTCGTAGGTTCAAACAGATTTTGATTTAGAGTCCTGGTGTGTTCATTATGCATATTTGAAATGTCAAATATTAGTTGCAAAGGCCAAAAAATAATATAGATTATGAAAATAAAATGGTTTTAAGAAATGAGTTTATGAAAATATTCTTCTTTTTCTTAAAAAAAAGTAAAGTGCAAGTTAATTGGGTTTTGCATGTAACATGCTTGACAAAAATGAAGAAAAGTAACGTTTATGCATAAGGCATAAACCTTTGTTTATTTTTTCTCATTAAAAAAAAAAGACCCACCACCTTTGCCACTACTTACCCATAGAAATTAGGTTTTTTTTTGTTTCTTTTCTATTTCATAAAATAGAAATAAGAAGTTGAAGGTTCTTTTCAAATTTCTTTTCTTCTTTCTTCTATTTTCACTCTTTTTTAGAACAGCTTCATGAATAAATTTTTCTTTACTCTGAACTTGGATTTAGGGTTGCTCTGGTTGCAACTACATGGATGATGAATCCTAATTCATTAGGTCATGATATCACACCTGCAATATTGCATACGCGATATCGCAGCCTGGCCCATGATATCGTATACACAATATCATGGCCCCTGTGTAGGCCTATAATACACATTAGGTGCATAGTGAAGAGAGGTTCTTTTTAGTTAGTAATTAGTTTTCATTTTTATTCTTTCTCAACCCTTTCTCCTAGTGCATGCCTGCAGTGTGATGATTGTAATTGTACAACATCCTTTATTTGAGTGTGACATACTTGGACATGCACATGACCAGAAATAAAGATAGAGATTACTTCATCATTGTCGCATTCACTTAGTTTAATTGTTTAATTGTTATTATTTTTTATTGCTTTCATAGTTAACACCTCTTCATCCTAAACTTCGTAAATATGGAATGAGTACGACTTAATCACAAGCATTTAAGTGTGACTACTTGGTATTCTAGTAGCGTACCTAGGCCATGTGCTTGGTAATCCTAGTGGTAGTCATGCACAAGGTCCAAAATGTGTACAGATGATTAAGGAACAGATGCTCATTGCATTTAGGCTAGCTTAGATTCTATTTTCCTATCTCCTCTTAGTTTAACTCTCTCTCCCTTTCCTCCTATCTTAGGCAAGATTATTTTCCATTGCCTCTAGGAGCAGAATTAGTTTAGGAACACATCATACACCTCATTCTAGATTAAACCATATGTGACAAAGAAAATACTAGTCCAGGTGAAAAGACAGCGAACTGTGATCAATGAGTAACTATCTAGATAGCACAACTAGCCCGTCTATGGAGTTCGACTAGATTGTGCATAAAACACTCATATTTGTATGGTTGAGTGTAGGGGTACCTCGCCACTCATCATTGGTGCCATTGCTGGGGACAGTGCTAGTTATTTAGATTAGTTATATCATACAAGATTTTTGTAACAAGTATTAATGATCTATCATTTAGAAAAGAAATTAAATCAAATTCAATTAAGTCACACACCACCCATAACAATGTCTCTCTCACAAGACTACAGATGGGACATGATATCGCATGGGCCACGATATGGCGTCCTTCCCTGCGATATCGCGTATGCAATATCGTAGCTCGTTGCTAGTTTTATACATAAGAGGTGGCTCTCCCTTATTTCTCCATCTAGATCTAGACCTTAGCCAAACTCTTGCCATTTTCCATTCCAGAGTTAGAATAATTTCCATGTGCCTATAGTAGGAGTCCCAAAGTGAACGGATCTTTATTCAAGCAATTCTGTACCTAAGCACACAAGTGTGTACGACAATAAAGATGAACTTTTGGATAAACCTTGTAGTACATGGACTAAGCTAAATAGGAATTTAATTATTGTTAATTGTTTAAATGCTTTCTTAAGGACTTAATCTCTCTCAACCCTCAACTCTCATAGTTAAGTGCATTCAGTACGACCGCTTCAAGCACGTGTGTTACGTTTGGTAATCCCAGTAACGAATAGCGTTTGGTAATCCCAATGGTGTTGCATTGGTTCAGGGTATGAAACAACAAGTGGGAATGGATACTAATGCTAGGATGATTAAGGCTTAGTTAGTTAAAGTTAGTTACTTAGTCTCTTCACCCCTTTCCTCTCTTAGCATAGGCGATAAAAACATAAAAGATATAAAAATCACATGCCTCAAGCTTACTTAACCATACAACCATGAGAAATACAAGTAAGCTTGAGAGGACGACGATTGATTAACCTTAGGTGTTCCATAAGGTGTGTAGGCACTTAGTCTATGGAGTTCGACCAGATTGCGTGTGTAATGCTCGTATTTGTATGGTTGAGTGTAGGGGTACCTCACTACTCATCATTGGCACTGTTGCCAAGGACTAAGTTGTTTGTGCACTAAGTAGAACACAGGAAATCATTCACATNACATAACCAAGGACCACCAGTTCCTCAACAGTATCAGGTGGTATATACTCATCACGATGAGTATATATCTGATTTTACTTGTATCCTCCATTAGGATGAACAACTGCATTGGTGAGACTTGCAAGGTAACATAGTGTTACCTCCGGATTATGCAGTCCCTAACATGCTCCTTCTTGCTCTTGCGCAAATAGGCATGATGCAGCTATATGCTGAATACGTTGCAAGTGATTATGACACAAGGGATTACCATCCCATGGTGGTGCAACGTTTAAGGGACTCGCGGCAGGAGAGCTACCATACATCGTTGAAGGGCAAAGGGGTCCCTTATGTCCTAAGGAAATTGGAGATGGTGAACTAGTTATAACAGGTTCTCCATCAAATGATGTTTCTCCTCCTAATGATGGTGAGGATGTGGGGTATTAGAACCTACACTCCATGATTCACAATCTTGGTTCTGATTCCCATGAACACCAAGTGTTCAATGAGGGAACACAAACACATGACAGGGGCGGGCATTTGGATCATCATCACGATCTGGGCCGTAACCACCGAAGAGAAGGTAAGAAACATCATCATGGCTATGGTTCCCCTTCTTTTTCCCCTTCATCACATCATTCACCCTCTCCTTCCACATTAGGACATAGTCACAAAGAGCACAACCGTGAGGATAAGGGTAAGGATAAGCAAAATGAGAGACCTCAATGAGAGAGTCAAGAGTGAGGACGAGGGCATTCTAGAGAGTTAAGGCATAGAAGGGAAAGTAGAGAATTGCTTAGGCATCATAGATGTCATGAAAGGAATGACAACAAAGAACCCCTACTAGCAACTCGAAGTATGTTAGACATTACAGAGGCTATTAGAATACCTACAAGGCACCAAAAAGATAGTCGGATCAAGAGACTAGACATGAATAATATCCCATGATTTGAGGGGGGATACAACGCTGATCTGTAGACTCACTTATAGGCATTCCACGATGCCTATGTCTTGCAGAATATTGAAAATGAGTGGCAGAAGTTAAATTTTTTCCCTAGGACACTCATAAAAGAGGAAGAAAGTTGGTACCAGTCCTTAGAATTGGAATCCATTAGACGGTGGAGTACAATGCTAGAATTGTTTAATGATAAATACCAAACATACTCCAAAGTGTCCAAATTGCGTAAGTAGATCCAAGGATGGAAGTAGGGTAATCACGAACCCTTGGATGCTGCCATGGGCTGATATTATGCATAGCTACATCATTTCCTGGGCCATGGTTATACAACGGGATCAACTACACCACCTCGTAGATGGGCTAAGACACGAAACTAGGAGAACCCTTGGAACATATGCCCAAGGGAGATTATCTGAACTTAGGTCCCATGAGGTTCATAGATTGTTGGAGCAAGTAGCTAAGGAAGAAGGAGAGCTACGGAAAAGAGAAATCATGGAAGAGTATAACCATGATCCTTCCCTCCGAAAGAGGGGAGTAAGATTCTATGAGGAAGAGGATGAGTCACCAATCGAAGAGTTGGTGAATAGAAAAACCTTGCCACTTCAAAAGTTAACAATCAAATTTTCAGCTAAGGTAGATCAAATGTGGGACTCCTTAGATAGTAGATTCAAAACCATTTTAAAAATCATAGAGGAGTCTAAGAAGTGAAGTAGTGACCATGATAAGAAAAATAGGAGGGATTTAGACCATGCATGTAACAAGGGTAAGGGGAAAATGACTATCATCAATGAGGTTGTGGATTCTAATACGGATGATGATGATTGATGTGAAATATGCCAGTATGACCATCCTAAAGGATATTGCCCAATAATCTCACATCTGCAAGAGTTCAGGGTGTATGCACTCAACTGAAGACTCAACAAACAGCAAGCACCCTGAAGGTTACCTTATCCCCAAGGTAACTCAAGGTAGTTCCACCAAACCTTAACATATTATCCAAGTGGAACTCTACCACAACCTATCAAGCAACACTGGTAGTGGAAATACCCATAGTAATTGGGGATGCCACCACCTAGGCAACAATACCCTTACTGACAACCAGATCCATATGGCTATTATGTGCAACAACTAGTTTCTCCAAGTGACTCTGTCAGTCACATGACCCCACAACGTCACTACCAAGTTCAAGAGTATTTTAAGACTCGTTCTCCTGAAAGGGACACCCCACATGCATACCATCCTCCGAATCCATCTGCATCTCTTACGCCAATAGTTCCACTACCACCCACTCCAACGATGCAAGGGGAACTCCCCACTCAGCCGTAGCAACGTAATGCTACAAGAGCTATAAACCTTCAAGCCACACTAGTTCTAATAACCATACAAAGAGAAGATCTTTCTTTAGAACCAATAGTCCAAACAAGCTCTCACAACCACAAGTGGTTGAGTCTATGACCACTTCTCCATCAAGTAAGGCTTCGGAGCTCCCTTCAAATTAACAACAGAGCTCAATGCATACGGTTATGTGAACACATACCATCACCGATTGGATAAAGGTGGGCCACCTTCCCAGAAAACTCTCTGACCCAAAAAGTCCTTAATCTACCTCCAAGTCACTGGGAATGAACCTCGTAAAGATCTTCTAGACTCAGGTTCCGAAGTCAACTTAATATCACAAGAGATGTATAAAGCCTGGAACTTGACTCTGCTAAAGAAGAGTAATATTCAACTAGAGTTGGCTAACCAATCCATCACTATTCCCTTGGGATTGGTGGAGGACATCGTTACCACTATGTATGGTTGGTCATACTCAGTTGATTTTCTAGTGATCCAAGTAAACAATGACAAAGGGGACTTCCCAATAATAATGGGGAGGGCATGGCTAAGTACCATAAACACGTGCTTAGGAATCTGTGATCTTTCCTTGGAAATATCTAAGGAAAACATTTATGGAAAGATCAAGAAGAAGAAAGTTCCATGCATCACATACAGTGATACAGAGGGTGATGACATATAGGAATGCTTAGCATCTCCTGCATGCAACTAGTGTGCCCAGGAAACTTAGATACAAAGGTGCCTATATGTAGCAACCACACAACAAGAGAACACCCAGTGGTTGACAGCTAATCAAGAGAGCAACCCACCAATATGCATGGAACTAACTGGAGGAACAACTTATAACCACAACGAAAGCATAGATACATTGGAGTATGAGCATCGCCAACTTCTAACCCTTAATCTAAAAACATCAATTGGGAGAAGTTGGACACTTCTAAAAAATTCAAATAAGCACTCATTATTTCAGATCTCTCCCTTTCAATTCAGTCATGGGAGAGATGGCAACCTATGCTAATCAATTGATGCCCTTAATTCTTTTAAATTTTTGTTTTACAAATTTCTTTAACTTTTCTTGTTTTTTTTACAACATCATTTATAATTTTTCTTTTATTTGTGTGTGTATGTTTGTGTCTTATCCATTTTGTTAAGTTTTTCACCCAATAAGTGCTATTAATGATGGTATGAACTGTTTTCTATTGGTTGCTAATGTTTTGTTTTTACCTTTAAGTTACGATGTTGATACTAAGCTATGGTTCTTTTGATATAATAGGCAATGAGTTCACATCACCCATGCATCCATAAATTTCTATGATTTCTCTTGGCTTGGAATTGTACAGTCACCTTACTCAATAATAAGAACTATCAACGAATCGGTGACTGGGTATTTCTCAAACTAAGGAAGGACTCAAGGACTGAAAAGGGTGTGACTTCAAGGGGATTCGATGCACTTGTGCTGGCCATTCTCTTGGGTTCTTAGATGTTTTCTTCTTGAGTTTTCTTACCATTTTGATGTTACCCAATTATCGAGAAGCTGAGTGAATAAAAATAAAAATAATAAGTCTTTGCATGGTGTGGTTCTCATGCAAAAACATGAAAAAAAAAACAACAACAAAAACATAGTGAGAATTCAAAGCACACCCTTTAGATGAAATAATCATTTGGGCTACAAGCATTGGTTATGGAACTAAAATAAACATGTTCCCTCTAACTAAGACCCTTCTCACTTCCTATTCTCTCCTCCTTCATTTCGTTGGAATGGTGGTGGCTCTTTGGTGAAGGCATTCTTGTTACTTCAAGTGGATGGATTGGCCGAATGCATTAATGTGAAGTCATTGGATGTGCTTTGTTTGAGGTCGGACTTGGAATGGGATCTACTAAGTCACATTAATCATTAAATACATAAGGGGTTGTACACCACCTTTTTCTTGAGACTCCATTCCATTCTCTTCTTTCCATCATTCTTTCTTCATTATTCACCTCATTGTCGGTTGTATCAGTAGTCCATATCTTGGTGGATGCATTGTTTTCTTTTTCGTAAATTCTTGTGGTTAAGACTTTAACTCTTATTTCCAAATGACATTCCCAGAGCCTACAGACTCTTTGAATGTGGGTTTATTAGGGCATTAAGGGCATGAACCTGCTTTGGGGAGGACCCACTGACATTCCTATTTGATGCATCCATTAATTTCTTTCCTTTAAAAATTGCTGCAATCACCATTTATTTCATTCATTTCCATCTTTGACATCCCTTTTTATTGGCATTGTCGTTGTCTCTTTTTCTTCATCCTTCTTATTACTTCTCTTTTTCCATTCTCTCGCTATCAGAGGTTCGCGATTAGTCATGGGGGTCCTAATCCAATTTTTTCGATTTTCTGCTAACCCCTACACCTTGGGTAGTCATCATTAGTATATCTCTAGAATCTGCATTAGCCATACCACAACTCAGCCAATGGACCTTACACTGAGGCAAGGTATCAACTGCATTGTGATTTGTTTACCCTTGCTAATATAAGACTGTGTTGTGTGTGTAGATGACAATCATACAACAACGGATTGGACCTGGAGGAACACTTGGAATGGATCGGTGCTGAAGTAGTTATGCAAAAAGAAATATTAATGGTGTGCTTATGGATGGACAATGAAAGGTGCAATCTTGGTGTTGGCAGTAGCAGACTTCTTCTCTCTTCTCTCTTAGCTACCACATAAGGCCTGATTTCAAATGTATAAAGTGTTTACTCTTGTTGTTGTAAACACTAGTTTTTGCATGTTCTGTAATGACGATCTGTTCACATGTCATCCCATTCACCATTAGTTCCATTCAAATTAATAATCCCATACATTCCCAATATTTTGTAAGGAACTCGAGGATGAGTTTTTATTCAGTCATGGGGGTATGATGGGACACGATATCGCATATGTGATATCACATCCTTCCCTGTGATATTGCATATGTGATATCGTAGCCTGCTACTAGTTCTATAAATAAGAGGTGTCTCTCCCTTGTTTCTCCCTCTAGATCTAGACCTTAGCCAAACTCTTGTCATTTTTCCATTCTAGAGTTATAATAATTTTCATGTGCCCACAGTAGAAGTCCCAAAGTGAATGGATCTTTATTCGAGCAATTTTGTACATGAGCACACAATTGTGTACGGAAATAAAGATGAACTTTTAGATAAACCTTGCAGTGCATGGACTAAGCTAAATAGGACTTTAATTATTGTTAATTTTTTAAATGCCTTCTTAAGGACTTAATCTCTCTCAACCCTCAACTCTCATAGTTAAGTGCATTCAGTACGACCGCTTCGAGCACGTGTGTTACGTTTGGTAATCCCAGTAACGAATAGTGTTTGGTAATCCCAGTGGCGTTGCATTGGTTCAGGGTGTGAAATGGCAAGTGGGAATAGATACTGATGCTAGGATGATTAAGGCTTAGTTAGTTAAAGTTAGTTACTTAGTCTCTTCACCTCTGTCCTCTCTTAGCATAGGCAATAAAAACATAAAAGATATAAAAATCACATGCCTCAAGCTTACTCAACCATATAACCATGACAAATACAAGTAAGCTTGGGAGGACAATGATTGATTAACCTTAGGTGTTCCATAAGGCATGTAGGCACTTAGTTTGCAGAGTTCGACCGGATTGCACGTGTAACGCTTGTATTCGTATGGTTGAGTGTAGGGGTACCTCGCCACTCATCAACTATGATAATGCAACAACTAGTAAGGTAATTCATTAGAGAACCAATGAATTATATAACGATGAAGATGAAGTTTGGAGTACCCAATCTGATGTAGGGGTCTCCTATGAGCATAAACACAAACAATATTATCCCAACTCATAACTGCTTAACATACCTAGTGACAATGAACCCCTACTGGCCACTACAAGCCTAACAGAAATATAAGAGGCTATTCGAATATCCCGTAGGCATCGTAAGGAAAGTCATCTACCCTAGCTTAACTTAAACAACTTTCCTAAGTTTTCAGGAGGCTATGATTTAGATCCATAACATAATCTACAAGCCTTCCATGATGCCTGTGTATGGAATAACATTGATAATGGATGGAAAAAACTTAAGCTCTTTCCTATGACACTTGTTGGCCAAGCAAAAGTATGGTATAGGTCGTTAAAATCAAAATCAATTTGATGTTGGCTGACAATGGTATAACTCTTCAACAAAAGATATCAAACCTATGTGAGAGTGTCAGCGTTGAGGAGACAAATCCAAAAATGGAAACAAGAGCAACATGAACCCTTGGACATAGCCTTAGAAAGATATTATGCATTGTTAAACAACTGCCCAGGCCATGGGTTCTCCAAGGAAAGGCTAATGTACCATATCATAGATGGGCTTCATAATGAAACAAGGGAGACCCTAGGGATGTATGCTCAAGGTTAACCATATGAGCTACGAACCAATTCCAAGAGCATATCAAGCAGGTAGCAAAAGAAGAAGGAGGAATGGATAAATGGGAGAATGTTGAAAGCTTCCAATGGAACCAAAATCTTGAATTAGTAAAGGCCCATGATTATGAAGAGGAAAAATCAACTCACCTCAAGGAGGTGAAACCACCTTTGCCAGTACTACAATCATTGGATGAAGTTGAGGCAAAGATCAATAAGATGATGGAATGGATATATAAAAAATGTGGAGAATATGTGAACATTATTGGAGATAAAGTCATGACAACCCAAGAAATAGGAAAAAAAAAACCTTTAGAAAATTGGATAGAAGGGTTGAAGATAATAAGAACTTAACTACCAATCATACATATCAATGTAACATTTGCTTGTACAATCACCCCAAGGGCCAATTCCCAATCTTGTCACATTTACATGAGCATTGGGAAAGAATGTTACATCTAGATTTTGTGCAGAAATACTATGTTCAATCATAGTGGCAAAAACTCTAGTCATGGGGGAGGCCATCCCCAAAATGATTGTACCCTTCATACCATCCGAACCTAAGTGCTTATCAAGTTCAACATCCTATTTCCCCAACTGGGTCAACATCCTCTATCTCTCTACATTATTATTATTCTCCTCAATGCTATCAACCCGTATCCTCACCAACAGGACCACCACCTTGGGTACCTTACACTTCTCCTCAATTTCAACATTGTCACCTTTCACCTCCTTCTACATCATCACCAAGTGTTCCAAAAGATTTTACACCACAACATCAACCCACAAACCTTACTTGTTCTTCTACTATTAATAGCAGTGGGAATCCTCCACAACATCATAGGCATCCCTTCTTTAGAAAGGGATACCACAGTTCAGAAACCACTGCATTCGCCAACTTAGCACAAGTCCAACACTATGGTGCATCTTCCTCTTTGAACCCAATGCCTCGTGTTACCTTATCAGGGCCACCACTCAATACTCCAACAACCATGGGGCCCAATGAATATAGCCACATGGGGAGACATGTTGATCCTTGCATACCATCTTACGGTCACAAGTATCATAGTGGGTCAACCCCTTATAAATTAACCTCATCTTATAACTTGCCCCACTATGTCAACTCTAATAAAGTGTGTGAACCCCCCAATGGGGTAAGTATGACCGGGTCCCAATATTTCCAACATGCAAGGATCCTAACCTTCCATTTATTAATTCTAGCCATGCTCAACCATTTAGCTATGGGGGGTATCCTCCATTCTAACAATAAAAAATTAATAAATGTTTTTCCATTTCTTTAATTTTTCAACTTTTAGTTTTTTAGTCTTTCACCTTTTAATTTATTGCTTTATCTATCTATCTTTTTATCTTTTTATGAGTAATCTCATTATGAATAAAGCACTCATGTGACTCATTGGTTGAGGTGTTGTTCTATGCTATCAAGTCTCAAGTGACTAATTGCTTGGATAGTGAGCCCATCATATCCACCCACCCATTCTATTAATAAGAGATTCTACCCTGGGTACAATGATATTCCTAATCATTAAAACTTAAAATAATCTTGTGTTCATTATACCCAGAGCGAAGAAGGATGGACTAAGTGGGAATGGCTAGGGTGTGACATCAAGGGGACTTGTGGATTCTCTTTGGTGACATTTGTAGGAGTTATCATGTAGCTTGGTTGTACTAAGATCCTTGTAGATCTAATAAAAAAAGTAAGAGTAATCAATAGGCACTAAATCAAGGAAACTTAATGCTATTATAGGGGATCCCACTGGAAAGACATGCACCCATGCCTGAAGGTTGGTAGCTTCTCTGGCTTAAGCATTCATTCAAGAAAAGAAAAAAAGAAAGAGAGAAAGAAAAAGAGATGAAGAGTGACATAAAGCAAAATCACTCCTCCCTTGTATGAAATGCCAAGTGATCATACGCCTTTCCATCATGATGCTCTCATTGTTGTCTATCATTAGGATGAAACAATGTGATGTCACTGATCAAAGGAATGGACTTGGCCCTAATTTCTGAGCGATAGGTTAATGACACATTAATTATTCCTCACACAGAGGATTCATTGTGCCCTAGGCCAGTTACCTCATGTCCCAATCTCTGCAATCCCTTCTACAATTCATCTCATCTAGTTGTCCAGGAATTTGTGACTTGTGACTTGTATAGCATTGAATTTATAGCTCATCACAATGGTATCTACATGTGTGTGTTTTTTCTGATCGGTGTAGATTACATTTAACCCTTCTAGTGCCTATGGACATTTTAAGGTGTGGTTACGCAAGGGCATTATAGGTTGGAACCTAATTTGGGGAGGACTCACTTGTGTGACTTTTGTAATTTGCACTCATCACACATTACCCTCACATCATTTTACACCCTCCAAGTATTGTGTTACCAACATTCTTCTTTCCCTTATCATCCTTCCAGTTCAAACGTTCCTATGTACCAACACATGTCCTTTTTCCTCATACTCTTCATGACTTTCATTGCTAGATTTTATACCATTATCATTTTTGTGTCTTCAAGCCTGATTAATATTACCCTGGACCCTTTACATCGACTTCAAGTCTTTTATTTTTGAGTTAGAAATTTCAAAAAAAATTATCAATTTTTTTCCAAGTACCCTACTTTAAATAGGTGGCAATATTGCGTATGCGATATCATGTTTGACATGATATCATGGATGCGCTATCACGTATGTGATATCGCATCCTACAGAAACTATAAATATGCCCCCCCCCCATGAACGTCAACATCATTTGAAACTATTCACACAGGGGAGTCTTTCAAATTTTCTTCTATGACTTGCAATTGCATATCTCTTGTTCCAATAGCCATAACTCGATCGCTAATGCTCCGATTTTCATTCTGCTCGAACCTATCTAAACCTAGAGTGTTCAACTTAGTTGTGGGGGAGGGGTACACTCTTAATTGTGCACAAATTTTTCAAAATTTTTCATCACAAAAATGACACTATAAAGGGTAATTAATTATACAAAAATGATGAACATGTGCCAAAAACAACTTCATCTCCTCACTTATATTGAGAAATTAAAATTGTGAAGCCACCTAATCAAAGTGGGTCAAATATTAAAACCTTTTGGGGACATTTTCATGAAAATTCCTAACTTTAAATCACACGAAATAAGAGATGAACCCATTAAGGCAAGAAGTAAGGTATAACTTAACTTTGGTAAGAAACCTTACTAATGACTGACCCCATGATTGCAGATGGTCCCAAAGCATGAAAAAAAAGAAGGACCCTCTCAAGGTGTGTCCAAGCGACCCAGGAGAGGTAGAAGATAAGCATCTCCCAAACAACATGTAGAGTAGGAGGCATAATCATTTAGCATCCATCAAGAGACTCTTGCTACCGTACAATCAGGACAGGTAGAAGGAGGAGCTACTACAATGCCTGAATAGGGACAACAACTCATATTATCCTCGGAGTGTGTTCAAGCCATCTGTGAAAAGTCCACATTGGCTATAGTGATTGTGGAATTGAACTTCAGACCTTTCAAGGAATTCGCTCCTAAGGCTATTAGAGACCAAATCAAAGGGTATCCATTATGGCCTATCCTCTCTCAAAATGGTGCTTGGTACTAAGGAGAAACATACCAATTTTGGCACAATAAGGAAGAAGGTACTATAGTTAATATTTGTGGTGTGTTTGTAGATTTTTCTACCAAGGCCATCTTGCAAATGTTGAACCTTCCAAATACAAGGCCAAAAATTGCTCACTTGTCCACTTGCTTTGATGCTAATGTGCAAAGAGTTTAGTTGGATAGGACATACGGTAAAGAAGATAAGACATATGGAGAGTTGATGCTGGAAAAAAGGATATACTTCAAGATTGGAACTTATCATATCTTCCCCACGAGAGGATTAAAAAGAATCTCAACATATGTGGCACGAGGAAGTGCAATATTGATGGAAAAGACTAATGCTAACCTTCCTCATCTATATCTCATGGAGATAGTGAGATGGTTTGAAGAATGCAAGACATGGAAGTTTGTGTTTCCCTTCCCTTGTCTCATTAGGAAGCTATGCAAACGTGCTAGTATTTTGGGGTACACCAATGACGTCATCAGAAGAGCCCAGAGTGCTTCGTCCACTAAACTGTTAAAGCCACCAGCTTTGAGAAAAAGTGTTGGTGAGATGCTAGAGCTAGAACAAGAGTAAGAACAAACGATGGGGCCCACTAAAACTCAAACTATAGGGCCTAGCTAACTTCCAAGCACAAGGCCCAATCAACAACAGGAAGTAGGGCCTAGCATGAGCCAGTAAGATCAACCACTGCTACCATTGTAGGATTACCAACCATCAATGAGCCATCTTAGGCCCATCACAGAGACGATCAGTTGGGGAAGTTGTGATGATGCTAATCTCTTCCGCATCATTGAAGACATCGTATAGTCCATGATTTCTATTGATCACACAGAGGTGAGGTGTCCATCCAAATAGGAGGAGGAGGGACTCATTGGTCACAATAGATTTCAGGAAATGTTGTGTCTTTCTAGGTGTAATTGGAAATAGGCGAAGGGGCCACCGTGGTGGTCATGTAGCACCAGGATGTAGTAGGAGCCATAGATGTGGTCACATACCACATCAAAGAATCTTTCAACGTCCTTGTTGTGCCACCAGTAGATTAGCCGGTCCCCTAATGACTCTTGCAAAGCATGAGTATGTCCTTGATCGATTACTGCAAATAGGAAAAGTAATGCTATTCTTATTTGACATTCCACAAGATGTCATGGTAGCACAAGCAAACCTCATATCCACTAAAGGAAAGCTAGTCATGGTAGAGATCAGTACCAAGCACACGGAAGCGGAGTTGACAAGACTACAAGAGAGGCTCATCACCTTGCAAGCTGCACAGTCATACCCATCTCAATTTGTTCCCATAGATCAACTAAACACTTTTAGGATAGAGTAGCTTAATAAACTATTAGTGGGCAATAAAAGAGTGGAAGAGGAGAAAAAGAAGGCTGATTGGGATGCCTCCAAGGCATAAGTGTAAACCTACGTGCACGCCAAGGCACTCAAAGCCTTACAAGAAGAGAATAAATACCTTGCTGCTGATAACCTTCGGTTGACCACTATGGAGAAATAGAATAAATACCTTGCTGCTGATAACTTGTGGTATGCCAATCTGGCCATGTTGATAGCAAGAAGTTCAAGAATAGAGCTCGAGAAGCAAGTAGTTGCTACCTACACCAAATATGAAGCAGAATTTGCGGAGCACAAGAAAACATTGCAGAAGCTAGAAGTCACAAATTTTGAACTAGAGGTGGTTAAGACAAGCTACCAAGGCTAGAGAGATGTCGTAGCAGACTTAACTCAACGACTTACAGATTTTCAAGAGTACAGGGATAAAGCCAGAGCCTATGAGGAGGAACAATGATTGTTTGAGGCTTGGTACATCAAAGTAGATAAGATGTTCCCACAACTACTGTGTCCATGGGAGGTGTCAAATTTATTAAACATTGGAGCATTAGCATGGATGGCACAGGATCCTCAAACGAAAGAGGAAAAGCTCCAACCACTATTTTAGAGTCATCAAATTCCAAAACTTAGAGCACATGACAAGGGGAAGCAGCCCATGGAGGAGCCACCGCCACTTGGAATCACATGAGCCAAATAAAGTTTACAATTTTATAATTTTGTAATTTTGAAACTTTGTGTTGTGTCCCAATTTTGTTTTGTTGAGATCTCCACTATGGCATGAATGAACTCCTAGTTAGTTAATAATCCCATGCCTATCCATTGTGTAATCAATGGGGCTTGTTCTCATTTTTTTTAACTCGAGGATGAGTTTTCATTTAGTCATGGGGGTATGATGAATTGTGATTCATTAGGTCACGATATCACACCCGCAATATCACGGTCTGGTCCACAATATTGTATATGTGATATCATGGCTTCTGTGCAGGCCTATAAATATACCTTAGCCACACAGTGAAGAGAGGTTCTTTTTAGTTAGTAATTAGTTTTCATTTTTAGTCTTTCTCAACCCTTTCTCCTAGTGCATGCCCACAGTGTGATGATTGTAATTGTACGACATCCTTTATTCAAGTGTAACATACTTGGACATGCACATGATCGGAAATAAAGATTGATATTTCTTCATCATTGCAGCATTCACTTAGTTTAATTATTTAATTGTTATTGTTATTTATTACTTTCTTAGTTAATACCTCTTCACCCTAAACTCCTTAATCGTAGAATGAGTACGACTTAATCATGAGCATTTAAGTGTGACTACTTGGTATCCCAGTAGCGTACCTAGGCCATGCACTTGGTAATCCTAGTGGTAGTTGTGCATGAGGTCCAAGATGTGTACAGATGATTAAGGAACAAATTCTCATCGCACTTAGGCTAGCTTAGATTCTCTTTCCCTATCTCCTCTTAGTTTAACTCTCTCTCCCTTTCCTTCTAGCTTACCCAAGATTATTTTCCATTACCTCTAGGTGCAGCATTAGTTTAGGAACACATCATACACCTAATTATAGACTAAACCATATGTGACAAAGAAAATACTAGTCTAGGTGGGAAGATAGTGAACTGTGATTAGTGAGTAACTATCTAGATACCACAACTAGCCCATTTGCGAAGTTCAACTAGATCATGCGTGAAACGCTCGTATTTGTATGGTCGAGTGTAGGGGTACCTCGCCACTGATCCATGGGTGTGGAACTTGTTTGGAACAAAATAAATATTTTCTTGATTTTTGAGTATTTTATGCTTATTTCAAAATTTTTTCCACAACACTTTTAATTAGTAAGTTGTCTTTACATTTTTTTATATTTTTGTGTCAAATTAGGATAAATGATCATGTGATGTGGGCATGTAGGGTGGATAGTTAAAATATTGAGCTTGAACATGTTGTTTTGCATATTTCTTGAAATATTATGGTTTTGGTTGTGAATTGTTTATTAATAAATATGTGATATATGATATGATGTGGACTTGTGGAATATGAGATGTGATGTTGATGAGACTGGCATGGTTGGACTATTATATTTTAGGGGCCTATTGTGCTATGGGACTTTTTGGGTGTTTCAATCATTATTGGCTATGATTAAATATCATTAAATATTATTTTATTAATTAATATTTGAATGCATATAACTTTCCCTCTAGGAGTTCAATTTAGGTAAAATTAGTATTGTTGGTATTGTCTTGGGAAGTACTTTCTAATCATGGAATTGGTTTTCTTTTTGGGCATATATTATCTTGGTGATTACAATAGTGATCATTTTACAAAATTACATGGAGTTTATGAAATATGATTGTAGTGCAAAATTTTGTTTGGTTAAGTTGTAGTATTATTTTTATGACATGAATATGACTATTAGATGTGGATGTATGTAGTCATATTATGTTTGTTATGGGTATGTTGTTCTTGCAACATGAGTTGGCTTAAGCTAGCGTGCATTTGTAAATGTCTTCGCAATGACGTTTGTGTAGTTATTAAAGGGAGGTGCTAGCATAAGGGTGAGGGCTAGTTGGTGATGAGGCACCCTAGAGATAGTTATGGATTGACCCCCCGCTGTGATGCATTAGTGAGGCTCCTGTCTCAAGCCTCTTCCTGAGAGTGGGAGAGCATAGGTGTGTTCATTCCTACAACTAGTACATGGCATATGTGTGTTTGTCCCTATAGCCAGACCTTTAGAAGGCTAGTGATTGCAAGTCACAGGTTGATGGACCTTAGCACTAGTTAGGTAAATAAAAGACTAATAAAAGACTTGCAAGTAATGATTGTTTATGAGTACTCATAGTAACTTTTCACATGCTACACTAAGTGTGGATATGCTAGCGACCACATAGGCTACATATGTGATAGTATTGGTTTGTGAGTCATAGTATTGGTAATATATATATTATGATTAATTTATAATTGTGTGATCCATGTGTTGTTTGATGGTATGGAGTGGATATGATGGCATGGGTATGATAGTAGAGATGCATGTGATGTGGTGTAATGGATATATGATTGATTATGTTAGACAGTGGATTTATCTATGATTGTTTTTTAGCCATTTATTCTTTTTGATAATGATTATGCTTATGTTATGTGCAATATGGTGTATACATGTGTTGCTTTAAGTATGCTTAAGACTAATAGTTGATGCAAGTTTCCTTATACCCCATTTCTCTCCTCTAGTGTAGCACTTGTTGATCATCTAGTAGGGGAAGTGTAAAGGCTTGCCACTTAATTTTATAGTGACTTTATTTAGTTACAAGTAGGAACCACATGAGCATAAATGAGGACTAAGAGAGAAAGTAGAGGAGGGAAAAATCTTCAGGGATTGGTTAATGTAGATTTCCATGTATAATAGTGTGGACTACTTATATTTGTATGAAACTCTATGTCCTCTTATATATATGATGATGATGTTTATTTGTTTTCGTATCTTATGAGAGTAGTGCATATTTTTTATTTATGTAGAGACATGCAATTTTATAAATTGAAATTTATGTTTAGTCTTTGATTTGGCATGGATTTTTGTGTAGTTTGACCTTCCATAATATATATATTGAGTAACTTTTTGTTCATGTATTTCTATACATCATTAGTTTTTAGTTTATCATGCTTCTATTGTGTTATTACTAGTGATCCAAGGCATCACCTTGTCCTAACTAGGTGTAGTAGGATAGGGTGTTACATCAACTTGACCTAGAATTTCCCCATTGGGATGATACTTCCTCTAATAGCATAGG
>MNCI01018839.1:0-19489 GCA_015680685.1 Gnetum montanum
TTCTGAGTAGACTATTCGCTAGATGAACTACCTAGGTGGGTAGGCTGAAGAGTTCGTTAGGCCTATCAACACTGGAAGTAGAAAATTTTCCGAACTAGATAGTCTAAACTCAGAGCATCCATTTCTTGTGGAAGTGACATGATGCTACTTGAATTCCAAGTACTTGGTGAAGCAAGAATGCCTTGAAATTTTAGAGTGTTTCATTGGCCCCTCTTTGTTGACGTCTAGAGGATGGACCCAAGAGATGTTGACAAAGAATACAAAACACCACAGGAGACAAAATGCTAACACTATTTCTCAGTGATCGCCAAGATGTCACTTAGCTATGCTTGAGAGTGTTGTATTGGTTATGTGGAGGAGAGGTAAGGGCTAAGCAGGGAGGAATACGCAAGGAGAAAGGAGGTTCAGGAAAATGGTAAAGATGAGACTTAGCAGAATCCCTCATCGAAGTGCTTGTGAGGGAGTTGTTTGCATGGTAATCTTTGCTTTTGCTAACCTTCGACCCCTTGTTGAAATGTTTAGAGAGGATGATTGCAAAATAGCTTATGTGCCATTTGTTTTAGGCACATCTCCCTTTTTTTCTTTTTCTTTTTTGCACGTGAGCTTTTTATCTCTTATGCTTTTCTCTTACTATTTTTCCTTTTTACATTTGCAAACCTTCTTGTAGGACAAGTGTTTCTTTCCTAGGATGAGTTATGTTGCATCCACATGGGGCTTTAACCTACCTACAAATGCTTCCCATGTGGCGAGCTATGTTACGTGTGTCATGGACTTTGTGGTTGAGCACATAGGAGGGCTTGATAGGTATCAGGAAAAACTTGTAAAAGAGGTGAGAGAATGGGTTGCAAGTGTAAGAGATAAGGTAAAGGGGTTTAAGGGGGAGGATAGAATGTGCACTCTGAAGTAGCCATGCTAATCAAGACAACCACCTTGTAATGCTATAGCATCTACTGCCATGGTGAAATGCACCTCTAACTGATGCCCCTCTGGTACACACCTTGCAAACACAACAAAGAGCAAACCAAAAGAAACAACCATGATACAAAACAAAGACAAATTTCTTTCTGTGGATGCTACTAGAGCAATTGATATTGTTGCTGAGGCATGCAGTGTCCAAACTAGGAAGGCTAGCAGTGGCCTTGGCAGCATTAACGTGGAGGAGCTGGCATCGAAGAGGCTAGGAGTTGCTGTGAATGTAGATGCTCAGGAATCCTTGCCCAATGCAAGCATTCTCAGTTCAGCCATGAGATTAGCTACCCCATAGCTAAATGTCTCTTGAGCTCAGATGCTAACATGGGATGGAGGTTAGCACTATTGTGGCTAGGCCACAATACTGCTGGTACTCCAGCAGCAAGCACTGACTAGGGAAGCTACTACCAGGGTGATAGGCTGTGGTGGTAGTAGGTCCAAAGGGTCAGTAGGATGTCATACGACATCTCCAGAGGATCATCAAGATGCCAAGAGCAATGGCGCTACATATGTTCCAGAGGATGTTTCCTTGGTGTTGTGAATTGCATTCTAGAACTACAACGTTCCACCCTATGTCAGCATTGTGCATGCTTGCTTGTTATGTACTAGTGTAGATGCATGCTGGGGACATGCCGCAAACCCAGTTTAAGGTCCTGGTAGACCATAATGTTTTGGTTTAAGGTCCTAGCAAACCGTTGTACTAGTTTAAGATCCTAGCAAATTGTATGTGCCAATTTAACATCATAGCGGATAGTCATTGTGCTAGTTTAAGGTCCTAGCAGACTGCTATGCACCAGTTTAACATCATAGTGGATGGTCGTTGTGCTAGTTTAAGGTCCTAGCCAACCGTCTATGCTAGTTTAAGGTCCTAGCAGATCGTACATGCCAATTTATAGTCGTAGCGGACTATCTGTGCCAGTTTATAGTCATAGTGGACTGTCTGTGCCAGTTTTACGTCGTAGCAGATGTGCTTTACTAGTTTTACATCGTAGCGGACGTTGTTGAAGCTTTTCTAGTTTTATCTCGTAGAAGACATTTGTTTGCTAGTTTTACGTTGTAGCGGATGAGCTTACTATGTTCATGCTTTAAATGTAGTATAGCTTGAGATACGAGTGATTCACAGGATTTGCAAACTCGTTACCGTCCATGTCTGCCAACTTGAAAGACTTGTTCCCAAAGACTTTTGTGACCATGTATGGACCTTCTCAGTTTGTTAAGAATTTTTCATATGCTCACAGGTAGCCTTGAGAATGAGGCTCCCTTCTGTATTGGCCATTGATGTGGATTTGCATGATGTTTTTGCCATTGCTTGTTCTAATAATGCTCTATGCAATCCAATGTTTGTGCAAGTTCCTCCTCTATTGAGTCAAGGTCGATGATCCTTGACTCATTGCTTTGGGCTTCACTCATGACATCTGATAGGATCATCCAAAGTGATGGCACCTGCAACTCAAGAGGCAACACCACTTCAAATCCATAAATAAAACTATAAGGTGTCTTACCTATCACAGTCCTGCATGTCGTACTGTAAAACCACAACACATAGAGAATTTGCTCATGCCATCGCCTCTTGCTGTTGCTAAGAATTTTTTTAGCAAGTTGATGATGGACTTATTTGTAGCCTCTACCTATCCATTCACGTACAGGTATTATGGTGAGAAGAATGATTTTCTGATGCCAAGATTGATGCAGAAGGTTTGAGTTTCCATACTACTAAATTATGGCCCATTGTTGGTCACAATAGTCATGGGAAGCCAAAACCTTGTCACAATGTTGTTCAGGATGAAGTGGAAAATCTATTGAGATGTAGTCTTTCTCAGTGAAACAGCCCTAACCCACTTAGTAAAATACTCAATGGCGATGATGGTGAAGCCATGCCTTGCAGAGGACTTAGGCATGATAGGTCCTATGAGGTCTAGTTCCCATCGCTGGAAAGGCCACGTAATCTATGTTAGATGCAACTCTATAGGTGAAACGTGTACGAGATTTGCATATCATTGGCACGTATAACACGTCTTGACTTTGGCTTGGCAATCGCGCTCCATGTGAGGCCAATAGTACCCTAGACATCTGATCTTTGCAACCATAGCCCTAGGTACTATCTATCCACCACACAGTTCCTCGTGTACTTCATTAACCACTTTCTATGCTTTCTCCTCATTTACGCATGACAGCAATATCCAGTCATAGGAACATTTGCATAGGATGTTATCTCCCATGAGCACATATTGCCAAGCACGCTTACGAAGCACATATCTTTGGGTAGATGTTAATCTGCTTGGGGGCTCGCCATGTTGCAGGTAGGCTTTAATGTTGGCGTACCACTCCTGGGTATTTGCAGCGCTAACAGAGGCTACATGTCCCACCTGAGTGATAGGCTTAGTACACTTGGTACTCGAGGATGGAAAATTTTGGAACATGTGTGATAGAATATTTAACGTTACGGTGGCTAAGGCATTTGCTACGATGTTTTCATTGTGTGGCACGTGTTGAATGTTTGTACTTGCAAACAGTTTGAGCAAATTTTTTCCTAGGTCACAGTAGGGTTGCAAGTGTGTAGCTTTGCATGCGTAGACCTCAGTGTTTTGATTCACAACTTATTGTGAATCTCCGCAAATCGCCAGGTGTTGTATGCTTAATGCTTAAGCTGCTAAGAGGCCCCTACGTAACCCTTGGTACTCTACCATGTTTTTTGTATAAGGGAACACAAAATGATAAGCTAAAGGATACATTTCCCCATAGGGGAGCATGATGATAGCAGCTGCACTACCACCTCGTGTGGTTGAGGCACCGTCAAAATGTAAAGTAGCTTCAAGATGCGATGGGACGGTGTTGATAGTGCTAACATGCTCATCTGGGAATTCGGGGTCTATGATTGGCTGATCGTTGATAGGTGAGGTCGTAAGTTACATTGCTATGGCTTGACCTTTCATCGACGATTGCCTCACATAATGCAAATCGAATTCCGTTGTTATTGCTTTCCACTGAGCTATCCTACTACTTTCATAAAGATTGTTCGTGATAGCTCAGAGTATGTTGCTCTTGCAAATAATGTTAATCTTGTTACAAAAAAGATAGTGTCTCCACTTATTCAATGCAAACACTAAGCAAGGCAGTTTCTCTCCACCTCATTGTATTTCGCCTCATATGCTATCAGTGCATAACTTAGGTAGTACACTAGTATCTCAAAATCGTCATCCCATTTTTGACATAATAGTGTCACAATACATGTGTCTGAGGTGGCAAGGTAGATGAAGAAAGGATTGTCCCTCTATGGTGGGTAAGAAGTTAGGAGGTGTAAGAGGTCTTTCTTCAAATCATCAAAGGCTTGTTGGCACGGTGGTTTCCATTCAAAGTTAACCCCTTTCTTCAGTAGATGTTGCATGGGGTGTAACGTGTTAGTCAACCTTGCTATAAAACTTTTGATGAACTATACTCTACCTTGTAGCCCGTGTGATTTCTTAAGGTTTGTAGGTGGTTCCAGGTTAACAATGACCTTGACTTTGTTAGAGTCCAATCGTATTCCAGCCTCTGATACTACAAACCCTAACATGCATCCAGTTCTCACCCTGAAGACACACTTTTTAGGATTGAGGCATAAATTGTACATTTGATAACACTTGAGGACTACACCTAGATCGTTGGGATGATCAAAAACTTCTTTATATTTCACTGCTATATCATCCACATAGTCGTTCAATGTTTCTAAAATGTAGTTGCTAAAGATGTAAGTCATGCCTCGCTGGAAGGTTTCTCTAGCGTTCTTAAGCCCAAAAGGCATCATAGTGTAACAAAAAGTACCCCATGGGGTCATGAAGGTTGTTATTAACTGATGCTTTGGGTTAATGCGAATTTGGTTATAACTAGAGAAACCATCCATGAAGGATAACAAAGCATGACCAGTTGTAGTTTCAATGAGTTGATTAGTACTCAGAAGTGAGAAATCGTCTTTCATCGTTGCGTTGTTTAGATCCCGGAAGTCTATACAGATTCGTATCCCTCCCATTTTCTTAGAAACCACAATAATGTTGGACACCCATTCCGAGTAATCAACTGCCTAGATGAAACCAGCCTAGTATAGCTTTGTGATTTCATCCCATATGGCTAGTGCGATCTCTGGTTTAACCTTACGAGCCTTCTGCTTAACTACTTTCATGCATGGATCTAAGATGATGTTGTGTTGTATCAACCTTGGATCTAAACCTAGCATGTCATTGTATGACCATGCAAAGACTTCAATGTTATCTTGCAGAATTTTTGCTACATCTTTGTGCGTCTATGAATCTAGGAGGGAACTAAGTTTCAACATTTTTACCTCCCCCCTAGATGTGGTCACAAGCATCTTGATGAGAGGGTCCTCAGTTACATCCCTGGCCTCTAAATCTAGGGTTTGGACCAAATGCTCAGGCCAGTCTGGGGATGCTTCTAAGGATGCTACAGTGCTAATTGTAGGTGATTCCCAGTCTATTAGATCTGGGTTTAGTTGTCTTCTGAGTTTGCCATGTGGACCTACTAAAGCTAAAGGTGAAGAGAGATCATGATGGATTTCCATTCTTACTTAACCTGCCAAAATGAGACGAATGTCTAGTTAAGAGGTACCTGTTGGTAGTAATCGTGCATAGTGAAAATTTGCAAAGTAGCAATGAGATGTGAGCAATTGAGACAAATGCAAAGTATGATAGAAAGCTTAAGATTTGCTAGTTTAATGTCGTGGCGGACTACTTGGAAGTAAAAATGCAAAATTTATAGTGTAAAAATGTAAAACTGTTAATGCAAAAATGTAAAAAAACTACTAAATTAATGTCTTTCTAGACTACCAACAGGTTAGAGTATTAGTTTAAGGTCATTACAGACTACCTAGATGTAAAAAATGTAAAACTGCTAGTATAAAGAACGAAAAGCTGCTAATGTAAAAAAGTGCAAAACTGCTGATGTAAAAATGCGAAACCACTAGTTTAATGTCGTTGCAAACTACCAACAAGTAAAAGGGTCGAAAATGCTAGTTTAAGGTCTTTGTAGACCACTAACTATATTGAAACTATGTGCTAGGATTTCTAGTTTAAGGTCTTTTCAAACCACTCACTAGATATTTTTTGGGAAGGCAAACGGTTAGCTTGAAGCGTGTCAAGGCTCTTAGCCCAGGGCCACCTGTTTTAATGCGAATAGTGCAACCATGTCGTGGCAACCATACTACGCTACACGGCATACTCTGCATTACAAAGAAAGAGAGAATGACAAGTTTCCTTTTCACCATTGTGGCTATAAATAGGGATTAACCATTGGTAAGCTTGTCATTTTTACCATAACAGGGAAGAGCCCAAATTCGGAGCACAGAGCGATTGTGCCGATAAATAGAAAGATGATTTGATGTAGCGACGAAGAAAGAGTTGGCAAGCAAGATGATGGCTTCCAAGAAAGAACGCAAACACCTGGCACTCACTAAGGTTTATGAAGTCAAGGAAACCCTAGGGTGTGTGACGCAGGCATGTGTCACGGTGCAAGAGAAGACACCGTTGACTTAGTAGGCTGCTATGCTTCCTCTATTTTCTCATGCTCCTGTTATTGTTTTTGTTTTTCTTATTTTTGTTTTTGTGATTTACTTTAGACTTCTGTATTTTTCTATCATCATGTTGTCATTGTTTTGGCCCTTACACCATTGTTGTTTCTGTTTCGGCCATGACAAATGTACAGACGCTACGCTAAGGTTGATGCAAGGTCGCCTAGACCACCATCATTGTAGTTGTCATTACCGCAGAGGCTTGGATGATTTGAGCTACTTTCCATGCAAATGGCATAGCGTAGGACTCTCAGGAAGGTTTGGCCATGTGTGATGTGATAGTCTAACATGTGTTCCATCACGACGTAATGTTAATCACTTCGTTAGGGCTAATAGATCTATTGCTATGCTAAGCTATTTTGCTACTCTATTACCTTCGTGTATTTTGCTATGCTATCTGCATGAAGAGAATTGTGCTACACTATTTGCTAAAATGCTAGTTTTCCTATGCTATATGTGCATTTCACTCGGACATGGTGCTAAGATTTGCTATTGTGTTGTGTAGGGTGGCACTAAGGCCAATTTTGATTGTCCTAGAAATTGTAGGAGTCCTATGCTATGTGAACGGACTAGTGGCCAATGTTCCTCCACCCCATACACGTGTGGGGGAGTAGGCGGTCTGGTTCCAAGAGGGAGTGTAGGAGTTCCTGCAATTTCTCCTCCAATGCTTCAATGTGATCATTTGGTCACACCTAGTGGAGGAGGTAGCGGCCGCCATAACAGAAATCCTTTTTCTTGGCGAAAATAAGGATATTTTGAGATTTTTGATAGATGGAGCAATCAACAGTGGGCAAGGAGAAGGATATAGTCAACACCCCAGAAATTTGAGACATTTGTCCTAGATCTGGAAGATGCCCAAGTATAATTGTTACCATCCCTACAACACTTTGTTTATGCAGGTCATATAGGAATGTGCTTCCAAAACCCACCAGGAACCGTTTATAGTGCTAGCAGGTGATTTTTGTAGCCATGTTCCCCTACGCTATGAAATGTTTGCTACACTAGTCAAATGTTTACAGTGTGTTTTTGTTACTAAGCTTTTCATCAACGAGGATGGACTTCACAGCGATATGGATGTGTTGACCTTAGCACAGATGGCACTGCGGGAGTTTTCTTCCACTGAGAATATACGCGTAGGTGTGATAGGTTAATGTAGGGGTGAGTACAAAACCTACGCAACCCAGTATCCCAGACTCTACAATAGATGCAAGGAGTCAAATTGGTTGGATGAGGGATGGGCACCTTTTAAACCGATCGCCATTGAAGATGTCTTGGTTAATCTTCCGCCATTTTCATCACCATTTAAGCCTGGTATGCTAAATAGTAGTTACTGCATGTTTAAGTGTCATTACTATTTTTTTTGCTATTTATGCTTTGCCTAGCTTGTTTTTTGATTTTTGTGTTTTTTGTGATTTTGTGCTAACTGCTTCTATGCAAACTGCTATAGGGGCGAAGAAGTCCCAAGAGGTGATGGTGATAACCTCTGGGAACCAGGAGGCCAACATTTACTTCAAGTATGGGGAGGTAGATGAGAGCCAACGTTGGATATGTAGCACAGCCTCAGAATCCCTGCTCAAGCATCTTCAACATGTTGGGCTCATGGATTTGTTCCTGGCTCTGAATCTAAATGTCCCTACCACTGAGATGCTTGCCCTAACGGAATCCTTTTTTGACAAGGTAGACTAACTTCCGCACATGTGTACATGGTGTGTGGGTGGTCCTTGAAATCAATGACTAGCTATTCATTGACCTTTTTAGTGTCCCTACTAATGGTCTCCTCATAGTATCAAAGACCAAGAAAGAGGTGAACCGTTATAAGGAGGACACTAAGGAGTGGTTAGGGGTTGCCAAAGAGCGAAAGGGGATTCTCATGGAGAAGGTTAGGTTGAGGGTTGTCAAATAGGTTTATCCCATCTTCTGTGCTCGCACTTTCGCCCAGCTACTTTTCCAAGGAAAGATCCTTGGGATTGAGCAAGCTTGGGTGATGCGGGAGGTCATGGAAGAGGGGGCTCGCTACAACTGGACTAGGTATCTATGCAAGGGCTTGCAAACTAAAATTGTCATGCTTTATAAGAAGCAAGAGTCCCACTTTAATGTGTAGTACGCCTTTTACATAGCCTTCTTGTGGCATTTCATAGAGTTTTTGGTAGTCCATGAGAATGGAGTCTGGGTTATGCGAAATCACAATCAGATTTCCAAACCATGGATCTACCAAATCCTCCAAACCGCCCGAGCCTAAGATCCCCCAGAAGCTATTGGGGAGTCATTCTGTATGAAAACTAAGGATCAACTAGCTTGCAACTTTTGTGGCTAGGACTACATGGGAGAGGCACCCTCTGCTGCTACTGGTAGCGTATTACAGGGGAAATGTCTCATCGCTGAGAAGGTGGCCACTACATTATGGCGAAAGAAGCCTTCTCTAGTTGAGGAGACCCTCCATATGGAAGAAGAAGAGGAGTGGACACTACAGTTTAAGCTACGTAGGACGCAACCTCCCATCAGTAAATGCTTTTGCTTATGTTTATTTCCTCGCCTATTTTGTTAATGCCTACTATGCTAAGTAGTGTAGCATGGCATAGCACCTACTTTAAGCTAACTTTCTTTAAGCTAATGAAAATATGTTTTTGGTACCAGAGGAAGAAGAGGAAGAGGAAGACAGTGATAAAGAGGTGTTGGCCCCTAAGACGGGGGTAGAAAATAAAGACACGGAGGTCCCAGTCTTAGAGGAAAGGGCCCCAGTCAAGAGGGAATGAACCCTTGTCACTAGGTAAGGGGCTCTTTTCATCAAGTAAAATCCTCCTACTAATGAGGAGGAAATGTTTGGAGAAGAAGTGGAATCTCCTTTGGATGAGGAGGATGCTAGTGGCTCAAAAGGAAAGGCTGCAGTAAATAAAGAAGAAGCTCACATCAACTTGGAAGGGAATTCTACTGGAGATTCCTTTGCTGAATGCATTTCAGCATCAGGGGAACAGGTGAATGCTAAGGATGTTGCCATAGTTTTGAGTTAGAAAGAAGGGGAATTGAAATTAGACGTTGGTGAGTTTGACAATATATTTGATGATGTTTCGATGGGCGATCCCCCTGTTATCACCCCCAAGGATTTACTAGATAGGAGCCCTCACACTGTTATTTGCTTTACTTGCAGCCTTATTACAGTTCACCTCAATCTTTACTAACACATTTGGTTTCATGATAGACACCACTGTTAATGCTACAGAACCCTCTCTAATTTGTGTGCAACCATGGGCTGAGACCCTCGACAAGCTTACATTCATGTAAGGGGTCATCGAAGACATGATCGGCCATCTCAGACAGGTCGATCCTGAAGTAGGTAAGTAGAGTAGATATGCTAGGCTCTTTCGTGTTGCTATACTAGAGTTCTTAGGTTTGCTAATCTTGCTACACTAGTATGACTAATGTGCTCTTTGTATCGTTGATGGTTGGTGTCGTGCCTACATTCCCATTTGAAGTGGCCGAGGTGCCTCGTCGCATATACAACGAGGCTAGCAAATGCGCTTTGCACTCAGCATGCTCCTTGTGGGAGTGTAGGTGCATCAATGAGGACTTGTGGAAATGGGTCCAAAAGGCTGAGAAAGAGAAGGTTGAACTAAGCGCCGAAGTGGGAGACCTCAAATCGAGGAATGAATTCCTCATAGCTGGTGATACTAATGATGGCTGTTGATGCACGGTTGTGATAGATTATGCTAGATATTGGACAGTCGTGCAGCAAAACAATGAAGCCACCCAGGAAATAATAGAACAACGGATGCAGATGGACTTATTGGCCCAGAAGAACCAAGATTGGAAAGACTACAACGCTAGAGTTTACGAGTGGAGGTAGTCCTAGAAAAACCATAAACACATGTATAAACTAGAACATGCCACCTACTGCAAACTATACAGGTATGCTTCTATGGAGGCGTTTACTTATAAAGCATTCATAAATGCCATTGGCACTTCTAAGGCCTATAACATGTTCATGGAGTAGGTAAAGGTCACTAAATATCCTGAATGGGAAGTGGATCTTCCCACAGGTGAGACCACTACTGCCTCCTTTTCTCTGGGACCGTCGAGATGGATGACCATTGAAAAGGAGAAAGCTGCTGCAGATGTTGAACCAAGTGATAGGCATTGGGAAAATATCATGGAGGAGGAGGTCTGGCACCACCTCAAGCTTGGTTTGGATCACATACCCTTTGAAACAGATGCAGGGCCATCTTGGGTTAATCACGTTTTTCTATAGAAAAGGCTTATGCTAGCTTTCATGTGTTTCTCTAGCTGACTACTTCACTTTTACAATGTAGGTTCCAGATGAAGATGTAGGGCCCATAGAGGGTGGGAATGAAGTGACAGAAAAGGACAATGTAGAGGAAGGCGATGTGGAATGGAATGATGCAAGAGTAAACAATGCGGGTGAAGATGATGTGGTTGAAGATAACCCATGACAGGGATTTTTGAAATTTTGAAATTTTTGTAGAATTTTTGCAAACATTGTTTAAGTGAAAAAAGCTTTGAATGAAAAAGGATAATTTTGGAAAAGAAATTGGTTCTACGCTGACTTATGCATTGTTTATGTGATCGATTTTATGTTAATTTTTCGTTTTTGATATTTTAGTTTTAGGCCATTTCGGGCCATGGCTAGTTTTAGGCCATTTCGGGCCCCTGCTAGTTTTAAGCCTATTTGGGCTCTCAGATGTGATGTAAACACAAGAAATTTTGCCAATTTTAGGCCTTAGCAAGCCATATATAGTTTTAGGACATTTCAGGCCGTTGCTAGTTTTAGGCCATTTCAGGCCTTTACTAGTTTTAGGCCATTTCAGGCCATGGCGTGGTAGTGTAGTTTTAGGCCATTTTAGGCCATGGTGTAGTAGCGTAGTTTTAGGCCATTTCGAGTGTAGTAAGGAAGTGATATGCTAATGATTTGAAGAATGGCTAATTAGTGCCTAGCATATAAGGATGGATGCAAAACAAAAAGGTGGTAAATGTACAAAAGATGCCAGTTGGGCAAGAAACAGTGGGTTTGCTATGCTATGCGTAACTGCTTCTTAACCCATCATGGATTGGGCGAGGTGTAAGGCCAAGGCACTTTTCCCTAGCCTTCGTCTACGTCGTTGTCCTCCGCTTGGAAGGGCAACTTAGTCCACGTGTTTTCGTTTTCTGAACTAGCATGCTGAGCCGATTCTCTTGTCAAACGATTAGTGTGTATAGAGACAGGCACTTCATTCTCAGAAATATGACCTCTGAGCCCTATTCCATGTCTACATTGTTGATAGCTTGTGTTGCTACCTCATCTCCATGGATTACCACCTCCCTCCCTGCATAGGGTAGATGGATCTCCTGATGAATGGACGAAGAGACAACCCTAAGTTGTGCTAACCATCACCTCCCCAAGATCAAGTTAAACTCGAGCATCTCTTCAACCACGATGAACATTACGTTTGTGGGGAACTAGTCCCCTGCCATGAAGTCAATATGAACCATGCCTTTTACCACAACCTATGTTCCATTGAATGACTTTAAGAATGACATTGTCGTGGGTCTGATCTGGTCAACCAAATCCAACTTATCCATGATAGGGAAAGGGATGAAACTTTTGGTAGCCACATCATCAACGTGTACCCTTTGGATCTTATGTTGGCTGATCTGAATTGTGATGAAAAGAGGTGTTGTAGTCACCTAACCCTTTTTAGTGTCTTTCCTAATGGAATCATTGCAAAAATTTAGTTGTGATGGCTTTGGGTCTGCAGGCGCAGAAGGAAGCATGACCAAATGGATCACCTTCTCTTCCACTAGCATGTTCTCATCAACAAGAATTCCCGTTAACATGTGGCCCAAAGCCTCACGGTGTGCTATAGATGTCATGATTAGGTCATATAGGCTCAGCGTAGTGTTTTCCTATTTTAGAGCTTACTTGACTTGGGTGAGAGTGCTCAAGAGGTCTTGGCCACTTTTTGGTTTATTGCCTTTCTCCTCTTCTATTCATCCTAGAAGATGAATTTCTTGAGGAGGGACAGTTTTGGGTACAGGTTGAGACCCTTTTGGGCGAGGTGGCATAGACTATGCACAGGTAGCAACATCGTTTTTCAGCGATGAGGACGTAGATGCAGGGGATGAGGACATAGATGTAAGGGATGAGGATGTAGGCTTGGAAGTACATGGGGTGGTACTTTCCCTTGACATCTCACCTATGAAGTGCACTTCTCATTTCCTAGGACGAGAAGGCTATGAAGTTGCCTTATGCAAGGTAGGGTATGTTGAATGGCTTGGCCTCCTGATAACGAATGGAGATAACAGTGTTAATGTGTGAGATGATGTTCGGTTTTGCTAACAGGTGGTGCAGGGGCAGATGCCCGGGGAGGGATTAACAGGACAAAAGGTTGTCGTGGACTTTGATTAGCCGTTGGTGGTGCTAGTGCGCTACGGTAAGGCACACGGATTACAAATAGCTGCTAGGGTGATCTAATATTACTGTCAACATCGATGGTGTTAATAATGTAACTGGTGTTGTTGGCGTTAAGAGGGTCAGTGTAGACATCCAAGAATTGATTCTTAAGACGTACTGGGTTACTTTCATCTAGCACCAGTTTCCCTTGATCGATCATCCTTTGGATATTGTCCTTTAGCACCATGTAGTAATCTGTGTTGTGACCACACTGTTGATGGTAGTCACAGAACTTCTCTAGCTTGAAACCCTTAGGAACTGGTGGCTCATTGGGCAAAGCCAACAAAGGGTTCCTAAGGAGTTCACAGTACCGCTGATGCTTCTTGGCTCCCTCTTCCAACATCTGCTTATGTTGGATGTACCCTGCTACCAGTAATCGCTTTAAAAGATCTAAAGGCTTGATAGGCAGCGGGTATACTTTGAGAAATCTTTGCACTCAAAGTTCAGTTTAGGTGGTGCCGATGTCTCAAGTGTAGATATAGAGGGTTGCGGTGCATTACCCTATTTGGGCGCGAGGTTAGTTGTAGGTGTAGCTGTTTTCTTGTTGTTCTTGTTACTATTATTGTTAGGTTTACATTTGGCCTCATTCACCATAGTGGCCACTATGGCTATTACAGCCTTACCCTTGTCCTTCTTCATGAAGGTGTTCTTGTATGCAACATAGGTTGGGTCTTTGCTCACCTTAGTTGCATCCTGTATCCTCTTAGTCCAGGCAAAAGCCTGACTAAGAGTGGGTGGAGTGAGATAATATAGCTTATACTTAATAAATTCATTCACTGCACCTTTAAAGATGGCCAAGAAGTGGGCCTCCACGATGGGCTCACGGATTTCATTAAGGATCATGCTCTAGCATTGGATGAACTTCTCGACTAGTTCTAGCAGGTTTTGTTTTACGCTCATCAACTGATCTAGCATGACCTCTGGTCTTAATTTGTACTTGAAGCATGTCACAAACTAGGTTAGAAGCTCCTCTAGGATTGATATGGAGGAGCATGGAAGGGCATGGTACTAGTCCAAGGCTTTTCTGGTTAGAGATATGGAAAAGAGATGGATGATCATGTGTGGTCATTATTGTAGAAGAATGGACTCAGACATGAATGTAATAAGGTGTGCGTTGGGATCCCCTTCCCCGTTGTATTTTGTGAAATGGGGGAGTGACATCCCTAGGGGTAACGTTAATGCAAGGATTGTCGAGTTGATGGGATCATCCTGGTAGAAGTCCATGACTTGAACCGTATCAGACCTGACAACTTTGAGGTGTTTTATTTCCTTAGTAAGGGTCTGGATAAGCTGGAATGCTTGATCCAGACCCAAAGATGGTGCAGATGGTTAGGGAACCATTAGGAAAGCTCCCATCTATGGAGTGGCAAGGGTAGCAATGTGACCCATCGACGGTGCCATTGGGGTGGCCCCTATGAACGATGCTACTTAGGCTATCCACCACCTGGTAGGTGGTGTGGTTGGAGTGGCATCCATGGGTTGTGCTACAGGGTGGGCTACTTGCAAGGCCGATGGGATAGACCAGAGTCCCGCGCTGGGTTGTACCATTTGCGGGGCTTGGTAGGCCTGATGGCTAGTGTAATGGGACATCTATGATGGTTGCAAAATAAGAGGAGAAGTAAATGGTATCCACCATGTGGATGGGCTTGGGCCCGCTGCTGATGGTGGGACAGGTGTAGACATAGGAATGGACATGGAGACTACTTGCAACTGCGAAGTAGGAATAGTGTGAACGTATGGAAGGGTAACCATAACAGATGCATGATATGCTGAGGGGATAGGCTAGGGAATAAGCTATAGTGGGGTAGTACCTGAGAATGAAATAGAGGGGTAGGCACATTGATGCACCAAAGGTATGGCATGGCTACCCATTGTTGATGTAATTGCTGGTTGCGACGATGCAGATGCGGTCACGAAGGGAGCAATGGTAGAGAGCAAGTTCATCCAGAAGGATGGGGTAGAAGGGATGGTGGCAAGGTTGGTTTGACTGCCCCCCCCCCCCATTGAATTNGACTCTTGTGCATCTAAGGGTAGGTTTTCCTGCACCTTAGCATAGAGAAAGTTGTATTGCTCGTGTTGCTGGGCCAAGCCCTCAGGTCCCTGGTTTTGGATCCTAAGGGATCGACATGGCCCCAGCACCGGGCTAAGTGGCTATTCAGAACCTATGATGCCTTGAATCGTGAGAGGAACCTCAACATTAGAGGTGTTAGCAATAGTGCTTGGTGAAGTCATTGTCACAAAGTTAAATGGGTTTGCAAACGAGGAAAATGAGGAGATCAGGAGGCAATCAAAGGCTTTATGTCTTGCCGGATTCTAAGAGAACTGTTAAAGTGACTAATCTATACCACATGATGCGTAAACAACTGCAAAAGGGTGTCACATTTATGCTATTGCGTGATAGGGTACAAAACGCATGTAAAACTACCATGAAACAAAAGGGTCAAATGGTGATTAGAGGCTTTATGTCCTGTAGGGTTCCAAAGAAACTGTCGAAGTGACTGATCTACACCACACGATGCGTAAAAAACCACAAAAGGGTGTCAAGTTCACATTAGTGCGTGTTGGGGTGTAGAACACTTACAAGACTACTGTATAACATAGAAAAGGGCACTAAAGGTCCTCCTTCTAGTGCCAAAAAACTGTAGTGATCAAAAACATCGGTGGCTAGAAACACCGAGAGGTCGTCGATCAAATAGTCTTAACCTCAGATCCGCACAAGGGCCGTGTTTGATAAAAAAAAATGGGGTGCCTTGAATGGTATGGTCGATCGATCAGACAAGGACTTAATTGGTGTCACTAAACCTTTTGAAAATGTGTAATTTGATAATAATTTTTATAACGTAAAATATTGATTATTATATGCGAGGAAATGAAAACAATGCAAAATACGATGATAAGCAAGAGAATGAAGTAAGCTGGAGTTAATAAATGCACTGCTTCAAGATTACGACTTTACTATGTCAAGGTGGATACAATCGTTTGCGCGACGTTGGGAAGCACAGAGATCTCGAAAGTAACCAAAGACATTCAAAGCAAGCCAACTGTATGCTTGAACACGGATTTACAAGCTAACAATGCAAAATGCTACAAAGGAAATAGAAGGGAGCTAACAAAATGCCAAACGGGAATGCTAACTGTTTGATTTTTGTCAACTCACCGATGTTAACAATGATCAAGATTTCCAATGCTTCTCAAATTTGCCAACCACAGTATTTTTTTTCCCAAATTTGCCAAATTTGCCTACTTGCAAATTTTGCCAACACTTAATGAGCTTCGAAAAAGTCAAAGAAAGTCTAGAAGAAGCGCAACAAATCAACTCTTTTTCCTTTTCTTGTGAATAGATCACCTTATGCTCGTTACGCAACGTAGCGTATCTCAGCGTAATGCATCGCCAAGCTAATCATCGTTTATGCTTCACTATGCTCGGTGGCATAAACAAGCATAAAATAGCTTGAATACATTGTTTTCATGCTTTGTTACGCTCTTGCACGCGACATGACGCGAATGAGCGTAATGTAGCCTAAAGTCAGCTGAGACATGCCCGACGCACATCTATTATTCACACGCACAGTACGCAAATGAGCGTATTGTGTGTAATCATAAAGTTCAACACAAAGCTGGTTAGGTCAACGGCATTTCGAAAGGTCTGAGACACATGTCATCACAGCCATGCCTTCTCCACATGTTGTCAAACCTATGAATACTCCAGTTAGCAAAAATATACGGAGAAGAGGGGAGAGGGACACACAGAGATAGAAAAAAGCAGAGAGAGCAGCACTTTGGCAACTTTTGACAGCATCACCTTCTAACAGAGACAGAGCATATTTTGCTTAAGCATTGGCAGCAGGAGCCATCGGTCCTTTGGCAAAGACACAACTTTCCCCAGCAGGCGACCATTGGCAGTTTCGAGCAAAGACTACCTAAGGAGAAAGGAGTAGATCAGAGATCGAGAGAGCATCTAGCACGGTTTGTGAGCTCTATTGATCAGAAACAGTTGATTGATAGATGTTAGAATTTGACCTTCCTTGCATCCCGTCTCTAGCCTATGAGGTAGATCCAACTCCATTCTGTACCTCTGCTTGGACAGTTTTCTTGTTATTTTTTGTTTGCTTTACATCAAGTAATCGGGGTCTCCCCATTGTAACGTGGTATACAAAATATTCATTCTTCAAGTTAAAACATAGATCTTGAAACCATGCATTTCTCTCATGTCTGCTTCTTCTTACTGTGTTAGCGTTATCATCATTGTAATTCATCTACATTGTTTTCCCCTCATTTTGCGACTCGTCGAATCAAATCGTTCCACGCAACATTCGTGATTTCCATCGGTTTACTAACTTAGTAAGTCCCTGTCTGATCGACAAGACCGTTCAGGGTGCCGTGGATTCGTTTTTCTAGCATAGCCCTCGCACAGATCCGTGGTTAAAACTATGTACACAGAATTTCATTTGGTATTTTCCAGCTGCTAACATTTTCCATCGTTACAAGGATGAGCTTTCAATTCTGCAACCTTGGTAGCCAATTGACAATTTTGGTGGTTGCCTCAAGTTGGACATTAGTAATGATGAGCTTACTCTTTGTCTTGAGCAACTCGAACTGGGTAGTAGTAATTTCTTCTAGGAGATCAAAGATCTCAAGAAGTGGTTGATTAGTTTCCACTGGTTGGTCCAACATCTTTTTGTGTTGGGCTATGCTCAATCTCCCACTCCCCACTGCTACAAAAACTAATACATCTTTTACTATAGCTATGTCAGGCATGCCTACTATAGGAGCATTCAAATTTGAGGCCACTTGATCTACCACCACTTTTGCTACTATTTCTTACTTATGGTACTGAATCACTAAGACAATAGCCCCCTTTCCTTCCTATTTGTAGAAGTTACCAAAACAATTAGTTGGTTGGAGGAGTCAACCCCATTATTTTCTACCCAACACATGTAGGCATCCAAGAAGTTACGGTGTCCATGCTTGGATGCTTGGATTTGTTCTTGTGGATGCCTACATGNAAATAAAGATAAAGTAATTTAATGGCTACTTCAATGTAACTAACCTACTGGCCTCTAGCTGATCCTAACATAAGTATCTAGTCCCACTTTCCATACATGTCCTAAACTCATGTATCCTCTACTGGGTTACCAAGTGATATGCTATTAGGCATACCAAGCAATAACACTGTTGGGATTACCAAGTGAATACATGTTACACTCGAAGTGGTCGTACTTATGTATTTAATCTATCTAGCTTATCTTGCTTAATTATCTTAATTAGCTTAATTAATGAAAAAAATTGAATAAGTAATTAAAAACATTAAATGCATAAATGAAATATTTAATCTATCCAAAATGCTGTAAGGCTTATCATAAAGCTCATCTTTATTGTTGCACACACTGTTACGCTCAAGTACAACAATGCTTAAATTAAGATCCATACACTCAATGACTCTTGTTGTGGGCACTTGGGAAAAATATTCTAACTTTTGAATAGATAAATTGCAAGAGCTATATTACTACTATAAGAATTGATTCCCATAAATATAGCTAGTGGCTTGTATTTATAGACCAGGATAGATCCTTGCATCGATGAGGCCACATTGATGTAATTGACTGCATCGATGGAGCCTCATGAACAGGGCCTAGTTGATGGGGCCTCATTGATGTAACAAATAGTGCCAATGGGGCCTAGTCAACATGAAAAATCAAAAATCATCATATCCCCATGGCTAAATACAAACTCATGCTCGAGTTCATTACAAAATTAGGAAGGTATGGAATTATTGAATGACTTTGACATAACAAAACAAAACAAAACAAGACAAAATGGACATAACAACTAAGTGCCCAATGTATGAATCAACACATTACAAAAATTATGATGTTCATGACACAAAATTAAACACCATAAAATGATTCTTTAAAACTAAACAACATTTGCTTTGATGGCATGAAGTCAGTGGAGAAGGTTAGATAGTCCTAGGCAGTGGCGGCTCCTGAGGTTCTGAGAGACTTTCACTAGCTTTAGGCACGTGTGGTGGTAGAAGCACCTATGGTTTTCCTATTGCTATTGCTCAATAATGCCTTCATTTTCTCTTCTTTACTCTTGGGATTGTTCATGGTTCATGTAGCTTCACTGATGTGGGCTAGGGTTGGAACATTCAAGGATAAGGCAAAATGGGAAAGAGCTCCTTCACATTAACAAACCAGGCCGTGAATTGCTTACACTCAATGTTGAACACTTGAAGTGTGTCTTGCAATGCTTGGTAGTCATTTATTCTTCTAGCCAAGTTCTCTACAATTGATCTCTGGTTGATGAATTTCACCTTGAGAACCTTGAGTTCAGCATTCACAACTACAAGCTTCTACTTGGTGTCTTTATGGATGTTGAACTCAGCCTTGTACAAAAAGTATGAGCTCACCACTTATTTTTCAAGTTCAGACTATGGTCATTTGGTAGTTAACATCATCAAGTTTTCATAGCATAGATTGGACAACTCCATGTACTTTGTCATCTCTTCAATCTGCAAC